>SEYY01020926.1:67500-90000 GCA_009176605.1 Armadillidium nasatum
TATATTTATAAGGAAGAAAAGACACATCACCTATATTTATTTTGAAATCCTTTGGCGTCCATGGAACGACTGAAAGACTCTTTAATTCATGCTGAAGGGCTCTGTGTTGAAACTGATGTTAGCAAAGCAATATATATCTCTACACTGCCCCTCAACGCGTAGGAAAACAAAGATCAGAACCAGCTCCTACAAAAAACATGTAAAGTTCAATTTTTATATAAAAGTGAACTTTTTTGTGTCTTTCTTAAAAATGTATAGTGTGATTTATGAATGAAAATAATATTTTATTTTTCATTCATAAACGGCTTCAAACTTTATAATTTTAGTTTTTTTTAGATTGTAAAATTAATTTTGGAATGATAAAAATATCGTAGTAGACTTAGTCTATTGTATACCGTGCTTAGTCTCTACGAAGTTAAATAGCTGAGAAATTGATACAATTAATTAATTTACGAGAGATCAAGATACAACTAACAAAGAATCAATCCATGGAAGACGAATCAAGAAAATGAAGGAATGATATAGAAAAACATACAAATGGAGCTCTTAAATTTCTAGCCATAAAGGCGGAGGTAAATATCCATTTCATCAAAGTTTAATAAGAAGATATTCGACCATTGAATTATAACAACAAGCCTTCAAGATTCTTCAAGATCTTTTGGTTCATCTACTTATTGAATTACAAGAAAGGATCTTCTACATTTATCATATAAAGGTTGGAACTCATCGAAACATCTCCGAAGAGAGTTCTCGGTCATCGAATCACGCTACCATAATTTATTTCAAGTATTCGTTCTTTTAATTACTCTATTAAAAGATATCATCTATCAGAATAGTTTCTTATGATTCATCCTTCTTATTATATTCAGGATATTATTATTAAATAACAAACTTTAATATTTTACAATATATATATATATATATATATATATATATATATATATATATATATATATATATATATATATATATATATATATATATATATATATATATATATATATATATATATATATATATATATATATATATATATATATATACCAGGAGTTTTCAAACAGAAATACAAAATGTGTAATTGTGACTTTTTCATTCGCACATACATACATACATATATATATGCATACATTCACACACACATACATACATGCACACACACGAGCTGCTAATATTCTTTAACACAATTAGAAAAATTTATTGCAAGATTTTCTTTTCATTTTCATTTCCCGAGAGGAAAAAAATTCAGAAATTTTTACCTAAAAGAATTTCTTTTAATAAATTAAGGAACCTGCTAACGTAATAATAATAATGATAATAATAATATTAAATTTTTATTATTATAAAAATACTACTAATAAAAATATTAAGTAAAAATTAAAACTATTACTGCTATTACTTCTAATAAATTATTCATTATTTTTTATTATTATTATTATTATTATTATTTTGATTATGATTATTATCATTATTATTATTATTATTATTATTATTATTATTATTATTATTATTATTATTATTATTATTATTATTATTACTGGAAAGAAGAGTAAAGAGTTTAAATATTTTGTATGTAACAATAATTAAGAGATAAGAGTTTGATTCTAATTCCCAAAATAATTATAATAGAAAAAGTGGGCTTCGTGTGGATGGAAGAAATCGCGTGAACATTACTTTAAAAACTTTAAAACATTTAGAAATTAAAAGAAAAAATTATGAATTGCACTTTTACTTTTTTTTTATTCTGGAGCGTGTGGGAGTTTTTTTGGGGGGGAGAAATAAGAATTATTCCTCGGTCTGCCCCCCCCCTCCCCCAGCCACTAAAAATCTTCGTGAAGCTGTATAAGTACAAAGCTTTAAAAACAACTTCATTGAATATTTGAATCGAAAATTTTTAAAAACTTATTTTCCTGATTGTTTGGTCAAAGGTCAGAGGTCAGAGTACGTCTATTCCTCTTCGTCTCTGAATAAACGGAGGAGCTCTCGGTCAGACGGCAACTTGTTAATCAATCCGAAATGTAACTATAGCTCTTAATGTCACTTCTTTTGGGAAAGTTGTTTTAGTATATTTTTTATGATTAGTTTATACTCAACAATAATTAATTATGAATTATTAATTAATATTTATTGATTATGAGTTATAATACCTGATAACGTGTTAATTTCCAATAGTATTAAGCGTTATTTTCTTCTTCCTTATTTAATTAAGAAATTGAAATATTTAAAATTCATTTTGAAATTTTTTTTATTGTTTTTAAATAAATAAATATATCGTATTCTAGGAATAACTTTATTATTATTATTAATTATTATTATTATTATTATTATTATTAAATTAATTATTAATACATGTTCCATTTAATAATGAAAATTTGAAAAATTTTTATTATTTATATATATAATATATATAATATATATATATATATATATATATATATATATATATATATATATATATATATATATATATATATATATATATATATATATATATATATATATATATATATATATATATATATAAAGGAAATTTAAAAAAATAAAATAAAATAAAATAACAATATACGTCATTCTCAGATTAAAATGGGTGAAATAGGTTTGGGAAGAAGCGAGGTTTTTGGACCTCGTTTCAACACTTCTATTTTGATAAGAGTCTTTAAGTGGCATATCAAGCAGATATTTTTTTACTTTTTTTAATAAAAATTTAGATAGTGATAAAGTTACACTTTTCTTAACAGTTTTCAAAAACACACACTTATACTTAACTTTCATATATATATATATATATATATATATATATATATATATATATATATATATATATATATATATATATATATATATATATATATATATATATATATATATATATATATATATATATATATATATAATATAATAGTTTTCAAATTTTTTTCAGAAGACAGCCTCAAGTCATGTATCTTATTTTATTTATTTATTTTTTTTTTTAAATAGATTACCACCACTCACGAGTCAAAGCATTTTCAAAAGATGTTAGTAAAATAGAGAATTATCGATATTAATTCTTATAATAAATACAGAATAATCGATATTTTTCTTATAATAAATATTGAATAATCGATATTATTCTTATAATAAATAGAGAATAATAGGTATTATTCTTATAATAAGTAAAAGAGTAAAGTTGAATTAGAAAAGCAATTCATTAGTTCAAGATTATATATATATATATATATATATATATATATATATATATATATATATATATATATATATATATATATATATATATATATATATATATATATATATATATATATATATATATGTTAAAATATACATAATATTTTAATGTACAATAAATTCTGGTCACGAAGAAACAAATAAATGAACCTAATTTAAAGTATACAATTTTTTTAATAAGAGAACTTAAAATTAATGCGATTCGTAGATATTATTAGGTGTAACACTGGGAAAACGTCCTCTTATTTTTTATTCTAACGTTTTTAAGCTTTCTCTCTTTTCTTACTTTTTATGTTTATAAGCTTAGAAAACCTCAACCAGCACAGATAAGAAGTAGTAAACTAAAAAAGGTTCACAGAAGTCTTTTTAGCAATATATATTTTTTTTAAATTTTTTTATTTTTTTTATTAAAAAGTCCACATCTCACGGGCATTGCCCTATTCGAGGAGAGGAACTTTTCTAGGTAGAATATACCTAGAATTCCCAAGAGGAATCGAAACGGCGCCCTCAAGCACGTGAGTCAATCACCCTACCGTTTGAGCCACGGTAGACGGCGAATATAATGATGTTCATTTCTATCCAGAATTCGTCAAGAGATTCTTCTTTATACTGTTTGATTAAAGTTAAATCCTCTTCTTCCTTAATATTGAATAGGGTTTGATACAGATTATCTAAATGAATTTCTCAATCAAAAATTAGTTAGTCGTTCACAAGTTTCGAAAATTACTTTTCTTTTTTTTTTTCTCAGCATTTCAAGATATTCAGAAATAAAGTGTATGATTTCCTTGTTTTGTGTTACAGTAACCAGTGTACGTTAATAGTTTTATATATATATATATGTATATATATATATATATATATATATATATAATATATATTATTATATATATATATATATATATATATATATATATATATATATATTATATATATATATATATATATATTTATATATATGAACACTAATATAAAACTATAATTACAACCTTTATCAATTTATAATTTAGAAAATTCCTTTAGACATAATATATATTACTCCCGAATGTATTCAACAACTTAAAATTGGGTTCGCTCCTGCACTTTCAGTCAAAACCTTATTTCAAACAATTACTTCCATCTACTGTGGCTCAAGCGGTAGAGTGATTGACTTATGTGATTGAGAGCGCCGGTTCGAACCCTCTTGGGATCCTAGGTATATACTACCTAGAAAAGTTCCTCTCCTAGAATAAGGCAATACCCGTGAGATGTTAATTTAAAATAATAAAAAAATAAAGTATAAAGGAAAGACAATATTACATATCTAGCAACTGTAGTGTTAAAACACTTAAAAATGGTTGATATAGGACTGAAGGATCAAACTGCTACAGTGACAGTTTATTATTTTTAAAAAGTGCAAAGGGTCGAATATTTATTTATTTTTTTTTTATCATTGGTTTCAGAATTAAAGGTAGTTGAAAATGTAACAGTGTGACCCTTAAAATCAAACAAGTGAAACCATTTTTAACAACAGAAGGGGATTTCCAACATTTATAAAATGAAATAATCAATTGTTACGACGAAAATCTATATGAGAATTGGCTGCAATAATAATAATAATAATAATAATAATAATAATAATAATAATAATAATAATAATAATAATAATAATAATAATATTTTAATAAAAATAATAATAATATTTTAATAAAAATAATAATAATAAATTACTCATATTTACCTTGTAAATTTCTAAATATTCCCAATAGCTTAGTACACTGCAAAAATTGTCCTAACGAATCGTTGGGACGTGGCAAAAATGTCACAGTAAAATTTTCAATAGAGAAAAGACATTTTAGTGGCTTAAAAAATGTCACAGTAAAATTTTCAATAGAGAAAAGACATTTTAAGCTTAAGAAGTCGCTTCACTGATTTATTTTCTAATAAGAAAATAATTGAAAAAATTTGTTGTGACATTTTTGTCACTTGTTCCAACGATTCGTTAGGACAATTTTTGCAGTGTATAGATAATATTTTAAGGATTATTCTGGAAAATATAAAGCATAATTATATTTATATTTCTCTCCTGATGCGTTTCCTCTTATCCTCTAACTTGGTAAAAAAAAAAAAAAATTTTAATTAATTAATTATAATAAAATAAAATTAAGATTTACATACAACTTTTCTTAAAAAAAAAAAAAAAAAATTAATTTAAATTATATTAAGTACTCGAATTGTAAAAAGAAAAAGGCAATAAGAATAAGAGTGAAAATTTATCAATAATTCCGAAATCAAACTGAAAATGTAGATTAATAGGAGGAATGTAACAGTGTCTTTTACGAGATAATAATGACAAGAAAATGAAGTACATTGACAAAATGTCCCAACAAATATTATCAATTATTTTCTTTATAGGAAAATAAATTAGTGAAACTATTTTTTTTAAAAGACAAATAGTGAAATTTCAATAACAAAGATAAAAACTATTGACGATATTTTATCGATATTATTATTATAACTAGGAACGATATTTTATCGATATTCTTATAACTAGGGACGATATTTTATCGATATTATTCTTATAACTAAGGACGATATTTTATCGATATTATTCTTATAACTAGGGACGATAGTTTATCGATATTATTCTTATAACTAGGGACGATATTTTATCGATATTATTCTTATAACTAGGGACGATATTTTATCGATATTATTCTTATAACTAGGGACGATAGTTTATCGATATTATTCTTATAACTAAGGACGATATTTTATCGATATTATTCTTAAACTAGGGACGATATTTTATCGATATTTAGCAGACGACAGTATGGATCACTGTAAATAAAGTTTATTTGAACATGGCTATTATTCTCAGTAATTTTGGAGACACAGTTCTTTGAATTTTGTTTAAATAATTCGAAAGTAATGAATGAAGCATGTATAAAGTGCGCACAATAAGTGTTCAAAAAATTGAACCGTGAACTTCAACACTCATTGAGGTTCATGTTTTGAAGATAGTGTGTATTTTCTTCCTTTGATGTACTTTTAATTAACTAAATAGAAGCCAACACTGCAAAAATTGTCCTAACGAATCGTTGGGACAAGTGATAAAAATGTCACAGTAAAATTTTCAATAGAGAAAAGACATGTAAAAGATAAGAAAGTAGCTTCAACGATTTATTTGATATTAAGAAAATAACTTCAAAAACTTGTAAGTGACATTTCGCAACTTGTCCCAACGATTCGTTAGGACAATTTTTGCAGTGTTGGCTTCTATTCAGTTAATTAAAAGTACATCAAAGGAAGAAAATACACACTATCTTCAAAACATTAACCTCAATGAGTGTTGAAGTTCACGGTTCAAATTTTTGAACACTTGTTGTGCGCACTTTATACATGCTTCATTCATTACTTTATTATTACTCATTACTCATTCATTTATCAGACAAAGATGAATACACGAAAGGATTTAATTGCTCTCATTTTGTAGGCATCTCCTCAGTTAAAAGAACATCAAATAAAACTAAAAAAAGAAACGACACCATCTTAGGAAATGAATTGCAAGGTGAACTGAGGTTCGAGGATCAAATTTTTTGACATTTGTTGTGCTCGTTATTATAGTATTATTTAAACGAAACTACTGAGGATAATAG
The DNA here is from genome assembly GCA_009176605.1 of Armadillidium nasatum. Lineage (NCBI taxonomy): Eukaryota > Metazoa > Arthropoda > Malacostraca > Isopoda > Armadillidiidae > Armadillidium > Armadillidium nasatum. Next base: position 74,358 of record SEYY01020926.1, read on the forward strand.
CCATGCTCATATAAACTTTTCTTTTATTTACAATGACCCATACTACCGTCTCCTAAAATATTTCCATTCCTCCTGATGGATGGACCGGATAGAAAATCTGCTGGACATCCGGTAACTTTCAAAAACCGGATGCCGGATGTCCTGCTTCGGCCGGACATCCTGCTAGAATTTCCAGATATTCCTTTAAATTCACATTAACTGATAATTTTAAATAGAGCCTGCTTTTATATATATATATATATATATATATATATATATATATATATATATATATATATATATATATATATATATATATATATATATATATATATATATATATATATATATATATATATATATATATATATATATATATATATATATAGTTGAAAGAAAATATGGAAACACCTAATATGTGCATGAATTTATTTTTTTTTTAACATGGCAAGGTGCGTAACCCCATATCACATTCATAACCTTCTGAGTTTTCTGTAAATGGACAAATATAAGTCTTGGATGGTCCCTGATGTTATAACATTTGTCATGCAAAACTAGACGACATTTCAGAATAGATAATGATGGAGTATAGAAATCACTAACCCTATACTCAAATATTGACTAGAGACTCATTGAAATTAACATCTGGTGATTGTCGTCGCCAGGAAAAACTTCTTCTGTACCTCTGAGTAAATCCGCCTGATCCCTCAAAATGCGTATATAATTCTTGGTAGTTACGTTACCTTGAATGGCGATAATTTGGTCTGCAGAAACCATGATATGGCTACAAAAACCATGACAGAGTCTCTCTCATGTTTCATTTGTGGCATAAGACAATCCAAATCAAGTTCTTGGGATGGTAAACTCGGCCAAGGTTGGGAACAGTGTGAGGGTCGATTCATCTGACGAAAGTACTGTCTTCACTTGCTGACAGGATTTGCAAGACTTTGAATTAAATTTGCAGCTTTTCTTTTTGACACAATCCTCAGCAATGATCGTCTGTCTCTGCTACAAAATTTTAATTTACTTCCATGCTGGTGTTTATCGAATGATGTTTTTCCAAAAGCATAATCCGGATGGAATGTGGAAGCTAATAACTTTGCCTCCTTAAAACTCAGTAAGTTTGACTATACCTCACTTGTAAAAGAACAGCATCTTCACCATAAGCCACTGATGCTTCCCAGCAGCGTTATAGTTTACTTATCACATGCGATAGACGAGCACTTGTGGCGATTCTTCAATTTCGAGTAGTTGATGTATGTCATATCTATCCATTCTTTTTTCCTAATCTCTACATTTTTGTCCAACCCATATATTTATATATATATATATATATATATATATATATATATATATATATATATATATATATATATATATATATATATATATATATATATATATATATATATATATATATATATTTAATATATATATATATATATATATAATAATATATAAGCTCTATCCTTCATGTACTCTACCGGTAAAGTCTGGAACACACTCCCTTCTTCTATTTTTCCAACTTCCTATGACTTACACACCTTCAAACGTCGTGTATCAGGTCACGTCGGCCTTTAATTTGACCATTCTTCCGTTTTTCCCCCTAACTCTGGTGGAATTGTAGTAGGCCTCTGGCCTTTGCCCACCAGAGGTGATATAAATATATATATATATATATATATATATATATATATAATATATATATATATATATATATATATATATATATTATATATATATATATATATATATATATATATATATATCCCCTATTTCCTTTCCACCATTTTTATCTTGTTCTATTTTTTTTTTAATCTACAGTCTCTCTCTCTCTCTCTCTCTCTCTCTCTCTCTCTCTCTCTCTTCCTCTCTCTCTCTCTCTCTCTCTTTTTCTCATCCCTCTCGAAAGTCAATTTCTGATCTACCAAATACGAGTATTAATAATTTTGGCGTGGACGCTCGAGAGCCTCCCAATATTTTTATTTTCACAGGTTATTTAATCGAAAAAATTGCTAAAAAATACGATACGAAAAATAACTAATATACGCAAGAGATGTTTATATATATATATATATATATATATATATATATATATATATATATATATATATATATATATATATATATATATATATATATATATATATATATATATATATATATATATATATATATATATATATATATATATATATATATATATATATATATATATATATATATATATATATATATATATATATATATATATATATATATATATATATATATATATATATATTATAAATATATATATATATATATATATATATATATATATATATATATATATATATATATATATATATATATATATATATATATATATATATATATATATATATATATATATATATATATATATAATATGTATGTTTATTGTATAAATCCTTAATATCGAATGGAAGTTTTATTTATATTGAACATTTATATAAAATAAAATGAACAACTTATCACTCTTATTAATTATTAATTAGAGGTGTGATTATTCAAACACATCAACAAATTCATATCTTCTAATTATAACTTTAAGTACTTTCAAATAAGATATCAGAGAAGAAACTTCCTTTATATTCTTAGGTAAAGTCTTAAGCTTAGGAGTTCTAAAACTCAAGGAGTATGAGCTCTTCAAAGTAAGGTCTTAATTTGTAATAAATATATATATATATATATATATATATATATATATATATATATATATATATATATATATATATATATATATATATATATATATATATATATATATATATATATATATATATATATTTAATTTTTTTTTTTTTTTTTTTAAATAAAAAAAAAAACTACTACTACTACTACTACTAATATAATAATAATAATAATAACAATAAAATAACAATAACAGTAATAATAATAATAATAATAATAATAATAATAATAATAATAATAATAATAATAATAATAATAATAATAATAATAATAATAATAATAATAATAATAATAATAATAATAAATGACTAACATTCAATTATTTTTCCTATTAAAAATTTAAAAATTAATGAATAAAAATTCTTTTTATTAAGCGAAGAGGACCAAAAAATTATTAACCATAATAATGAACCATGAATTCAATTATTAAATGCAATAAAATTATAATTAAAGTTGCCTCCTATAGAATGGTGAATGATTATATTCTGTTTTTATCAAGAGGGATATTATAAACAATGAAATTAATTTGCTTACTTTCATGTTATATTTTTCCCCATTACTTAAACCACTCACGGGGCTCTTTTCTAAGAGAGGATATACATGTATGTTATTTGTGTCTTCAAGCATTAAAAAATAAGGTCCATAAGTTTGTGGTTTATACTTTTTCTTTAAATGAATCGTATCAATATTCAATTTCACTGCTAACAGTACTATCTACTTTAAAAGACACTTGCCTACTCTTGCTGATGCAATAGCATATATATATATATATATATATATATATATATATATATATATATATATATATATATATATATATATATATATATATATATATATATATATATATATATATATATATATATATATATAATATATATATATATATATATATATATATATATATATATATATATATATATATATATATGGTGGAGCAAGAAAAGAATTACCAAAATGGTAAAAAAAAATATGGGAACACCTGGCAATTGCATAAATTAATTTCTAAATATGTTGTGGAACCACCTTACACATTCATAACCACCTGAATTCTTCTGGGAATGGACAAATATAAGTCCTGGGTGGTGCATAATGGTATGTGATACTATTCCTAAAGCAAAAACTACATTAAGTTCCAGCAGAAGTGCTAGAGATGAATATCGATCCTGAACTTCGTTTTCCAATACAACCTCCAGGAACTCTTATGATATGAAGGTCTAGCGATTACGGGGGGATAGAAAGATGTGAAACCTCATCTGCATGCTCATCAAACCACGAATGGACAACATAACCTTCTGAATTGGGGTCCTACTATTTGATAAATGTGGCCACCCCCAGTAAACAATGTATGCACCATAGGATGAACCTGGTCGTCTAAAATACGTACATAATCAATGGTATCTACATTATGGCACATGATTATAATGGGGTTTCAAGACTGAACCTCTTCCATGCTTCACTCGTGACATCGAACAAACCTGACCATAGGCTGGTGATGGTTTTCTCCACACGTTAATTCTGCCAGAGGTTGGAAACAGTGTGAAGGTCGATTCATCTGGTCAAAAACTGTCTTCTGATGGTCGGCGGTCTAATCCTTAAGAGTGCCGCATTACTCTCTCCTTAATATGGTATTCTCGTCGTTTACAAGAGGTTTGAAGATGAATAAATAATTAGCCTATGGAGTTCCCTCCTCACTGTATTGTGCTAACAGGATTTAAAAGACTTGTATGCGGCTCTTTTATTTATTGTCTAATACTATAAATCTAACGCTTTTAAAAAAGAAATTCCGAGGCTATAAGCGATATACGTCAAAGTATAAATATATAAAGTATTGAAATGTAATGCTACAAAAGTCTGGGTAACGATTCTTTGTGAGTCTCTATGACGTAAAATTAATTTCAAACAATTTCAGTCTGTGATTGGTCAATTCATTTAAATCTAGCAACTTTCTTCGGGAAACGTAGAAAATTGGATGACATCACTACCGCGTTTCTTCGTCTATTTGAATTTGAATGACGTCATTACCGCGTTCCTTCGTCTATTTGAATTTGGATGACGTCACTACCACGTTTCTTCGTCTATTTGAATTTGGATAACGTCACTACCGCGTTTCTTCGTCTATTTGAATTTGGATGAAGTCATTACCGTGTTTTTTCGTCTATTTGAATTTAGATGACGTCACTACCGCGTTTCTTCGTCTATTTGTATTTGGATGACGTAACTATCATATTTTTTCATCTATTTGAATTCGGATGACGTCACTACCGCGTTCCTTCGTCTATTTGAATTTGGATGATGTCACTACCGCGTTTCTTCATCTATTTGAATTTGGATGACGTCACAACTGTTTCTTCATCTATTTGAATTTGGATGACGTAACTACCACGTTTCTTCGTCTATTTGAATTTGGATGACGTCACTACCACGTTTCTTCGTCTATTTGAATTTGGATGACGTCACTACCGCGTTTCTTCGTCTATTTGAATTTGTGAAGTAGCATCCCACGTCATAATTTATGGCAGACAAAACTGTTAATCGATTATTGTATCTATATTTTGCATACATAAATACCTCTTTTAGACCTTGTGACCAGTACAACGAAATAAATTTACGTAAATTTCAGTTCTTATTTTTTTTGGCATATTTACATAATTTTAAAATATTTGCAAACAATTATATCTTTTCAGAGCTTATATTTATTTTTAATTTTGTAACATTCTATATAATATTTTATTATGTTTCAGAATCTAAACTTCATTAGCAAATTATTTTTCTTTTAATTAAAACCTTAAGGTTTTCAGGAGTTACTTTATGACACCGTTGACTCTCTATATATTTTATTATATTTAATATTTCAATATTTTTGAATCGTAAACAACATTAGAATTTTTTCAACAGAATTATCCAAAATATCAGTTCAAACAATATCAATTCGTTTTTAACTGTGATATGATAGTTAAAGAAGACAGAAAAGTCGAAGTCGACTAAAGAACACATGAAAACCTTGTTCCTTATCCGAGACACTCTCATACTAACTAAACTCAATTAAATTTCGATGATCTCATAAAACTCGCATTCAAGCATCATTACAAAGATTGTCAATAGTTTCATTTTTAAACAACTTTCTTCATCACTAAAGATCAAAATCATAAGTCGTAAACATTCCATGCGCTCTTATCTTTCATTCTCGATTGTAGTTTCATTTCATGAAGACATTATTTATGATCAAAAACAAAGCTTAAAAATTTCAGATTGTAGTTTAAAATCTGAAAGTGAAGTAATTACACAACTATATTATTATAATGCTTAATATGAGTAATATTTTTATTATTGCTATGCTTTATCGTTGAACCGTTTTCTCAGGTCAAGAGTAAATTATAATTATCAACGTTTTCACTTGATTATAAATTATTAATTCAAAAATATCTTTCAAAAACAGATAAATTATTAATCTTTATATCTTTAAAATATCATTCTACTTCAATAAATTTTTGACTGAATATCAATCAGTATTAATAAACAATTTCGGGAGCTTGTGATTTAAATAACATGAAAGATCTCTGCACGATAAATAAAAATATATCTTACACATTTCATCCCTATTAGATTTGTCTGATTTCTTATTTCTCGTAAAATGATCGCAATAATTTTTTAATATTATTTTCTATAGTTTGTATCTCAAAACTTCAGACGACTGGAAAGGAAAATTTCAAAGCAACGTCAAATCCTCGATTCGTTTTTCCATAAGCGACAAAATATTATTTGACTCTTTTCCAAGTTCCGATAACAGATCTGAATTCTCTATCATACAAGAAAGTTTTCGAAAAATGTCTTCAGAAATTTACCTTTCATTTTTTATTATTGAACCCTTTTCAATGTTATTCTCATCACGCGAAAAAGGCGACAAAAATTAATATTCAGGAAGAGAAGAAAATTTTTTTTCCGGGTAAAATATTTGGCTCTTGTTCTGTGTTCAAGAGAGCCAGGATATTATAATAAGTTTAGAAAACAATTCTAAATGTCGGACAAGCTAAATTATTAACTTACATTTCTTAAATAATACTACTACTACTAATAATAATAATAACAATTTTATTATAATTACGATTATCATTATTATTATAATCATTACAATTATTATCATTATCATCATTACAATTATTATTATTATTACCATTATTATTAATAATTAATTATTAACTATTAAATTTCAAGATCGATAGTCTTGTGAAGAATAAAGATTGTACAAAAAGAATATGAGCTAACTCCTGCATAACATCTTTCTTCAATAATGATCGTTAGGAGTAGGGATCATGAGACATTTTCAATTATCATTCCCCATTAGTCATCCCATCATTCCTCATGTACTAAAGCTTACAAAGCTTCTCTAAAAGCTTTTTGTCTTCTCTCTTTCCCAATTAATGAGAAAGATCTTCGCTCCTTCATCTCCTGTTGGCTAGATTCACTCAATACTCACAATTATATATATATATATATATATGTATATGTATAAATATATTATATATATATATATATATATATATATATATATATATATATATATATAATATATATATATATATATATATATATATATATATACTCCCTGGAAGGGTTTTCACCCTGTCAGTGGGGATTAGCATACTTTCCCATCTGCTCTTAAAAGTTCCTCTCCTAAGAGTGCTCTAAAAAAATCATGTTTTTCGACTCGTTAGTTTCAGTGCCAATCCTTGAGCTTTATTTAAACTCCCAGGTAGGGTTTTCACCCTTTCAGTGGGACTAACACCTTCTTCATCTAACCTCTAAACACTTTCACCAAGAGCTCTCCAGAAGATCATGCTTCTAGGAGCTGTGGTTTCCCATGCAGGTTTTGGAGTTGTCACAAGCAGTAGCAATAATTATAGGGCCGGGTTGCTAGTCCTGTCTCCTAAAATATATATATATATATTATATATATATATATATATATTATATATATATATATATATATATATTATATATATATATATATATATATATATATATATATACAATTTATTAATTTTTGAGTTATATTCACTCCGTTTATATCTATTATTTATTATTTAAACCCATAGGTTGTGCAAACCTATGGGTTTAAATAATAAATAAATATATATATATATATATATATATATATATATATATATATATATATATATATATATATATATATATATATATATATATATATATATATATATATATATATATATATATATTTTATCGATAGTTTCTTATAGGCAGTATTAATATGTTTTTACTTTATGATTATGAGTAATTAACACACTACTATAACAAATATTATCTCATTTTATTGAAGAAAATACTAAAAAACTTATTTCTCTGAAATGTATCGACTTTCCTGTGTGATAAAATGGTGGTGTCCTTTTTATTAACATAATTTAAATTTTTTTTAAAAACCTTTTATTCAATAAATCAATTCTCAAATACTAAATTTTCTTATTTAGGAGTAAAAATAAAAATAAATAGTACCTGGTGGACTCTCAATCCCCTAAAATACAAGGTGTGAACCACTTTCAGCAAGCGGAGAATATTAACCGGCTTCTTCTTCTTCTTCTTCAAAAAATTAATAAAAAAAAAAAAAAAAAAAATAATAATAATAATAATAAAATAAAGTAAAAAAGCTAAGTTTTGGTTAGATACAAAAGAAATGATACTTAATTTTTACATAAAACTTTTTCTTCAAAAAGAACCAAAACAACGTCTAGGTAGGTTGTAAAGAAATTCTCAAAGGGTTTACATTTTTCTTTTTTTTTTTTTTTTTGCAACTGTTTTTGCTTTCCAATTTTTAATATGTCGCTAACACCCCAGGACGTGGCATGAGCTTGAGGACAAGAGTTAGATCCAGTTTGTGAACCCTAGGTATAATCTACCAAGAAATTATTTTCCATGGAATGGGGCAATGCCCGTGAGAAGTGAACTTTTTATTACGAATATATATATATATATATATATATATATATATATATATATATATATATATATATATATATATATATATATATATATATATATATATATATATATATATATATATATATATATATATTTGTGATTTCCCATTAATTAAAAAGGTATTTTAAAGTGAAATGTTCTTTTGAGTTAATGATTGTGCCCATACAGATTTATACAGAATGAGAAAATATACATTCATTATTAAAATCAATTTCTTAAATGAATTTTCTCAAAAATAAAAATAATTGCAAAGTTTGTTAATAATAATAATAATAATAATAATAATAATAATAATAATAATTAAATAGTACTAAATAATTACCATAATATCACTTTTATTACTAGTAACAACTCTAATAATCATTACCATGGCAAAAACTACAATAAAAAATAGCAATACTAAAGAAATCATAAGAAAAGAAATAATAATAATAATAATAATAATAATATTTAAAATATATATCAACTAATAATAATAATATTAAAGGTCAAAAAGAAAAGAAGAAATAAAGAAATATAATAATAAGAAAAAGTAAAATAAGAAAAAGAATAAAAGAAAAAGAAAAAAAAGAAAATAAGAAAAAGAGAAAAAGAAATATAACGAAAAAAGAAAAAAAAGAAGAAAAAAGGAAATGTAATACTATTACTATTACTAATAATAATAATAATAATAATAATAAAATCTTCCAAATGTGAATTGAGCGTTCAAAGTACGCGCAACACACACTTTATAAAAATAACGTAAATATGTGTGCATAAATTAAAACGAAACAAAATATATTAGAAAAGTTTGCTATAAAGAAAGGAATACATATGAGTTTTGGGAATGAACTCTCACAAACTCTGTCAAAAACTTATCGAGAGAAATTTCTTCGCTAAGTTTAATCTTTCTGGAAGCTTTTGTGCCTCGATGTGCATTGAAGTCTTCGAGCTCGGTTTCAATTTAGGGGGAAAATCGAAACTTTAATAATATTGAAAAATGTGATTTTAAAAGGAAACACGAACACACACACACACACAAACATACTTGACATAGGAAATTAATAATAATGATGATGATAATAATAATGATGATAATAATAATAATAATAATATAATAATAATAATAATAATAATAATAATAATAATGCTGATTTAATACTAATACAGTACCGCTACTATTCTACTGTTACTACTACTACTAATAATAATAATACATTTCGAAGAATTATAGTTTCCTGTAACAATAAGTATTAAAATCGGAGCAGAATTTAAACGCTGAAAGGGGGGGGGAGAGAGAGAGAGAGAGAAAAAAAAGTCCTTCATTTTTCGGCGTGACACAAAATCTCATAGGAAACAGTTTTTTTTTTTTTTTTTTTTTTTTTTTTTAAAGCAATAAATTGATTTTAAACTCTTAATATTTTATGTGTTTGTCTGTGTGTATGTTTGGTGTGTGTGTGTGTTTTTTTTTCTAAGTGTGCTTTATTTTAGGTAAATTCCTAAAATGTAGTCATCTCTCTTTTGAAAATCTCGTTCATTAATTTTAGTCTGAAAAAAAATGAGAGAAGTTCTCTCAGGTGAAGTCGTTCCGGTAGATATTTTTCAATGCACGTCACTCACATACACACACACACACACAAACACACACTCTCTCTCTCTTTATCTATCTATCTATCTATCTATCTATCTATCTATCTATTTATGCCTCTGTAGCGAATGATATTTTTATCTGTTTTAATAAATCAGATAAAGAATATTTAAAATTGTAAGAATGATAAATTGAAAGATGTGGAAAAAAATTTTTAAAAAATTGTTTTTTTTCCCTCCTTTATAGTCACAATCTGTGTGACTAGAAAGGAAAAAGAAAAAAAGGAATTTTTCGATCCAGGAATGTTAAATTAATATTTGATGTCTCCGAATAATTCGCATTCTTATTGTCAAGAAATCGTACGCTGATTTAATAATAACGATACTACTACTACTACTAATAATAATATTTTATGGAGCTGAATAATTTTTCAACTGTCAAAAAATTAGATATAGAGAAAAATTTGTTTTAATCTTTTATCTTTTGAGATTTATATATATATATATATATATATATATATATATATATATATATATATATATATATATATATATATATATATATATATATATATATATATATATATATATATATATATATATATATATATATATATAATATATATATCATGATACCTAAAAATTATACAAAGAATGGCAAAACAACTTAATAATATCATATTGATTTGCATAATAAACTGAACTTGTATATTTGCATAAGTAAAAGTTTTTATATTTTTCTATATTCTATATTACTATTCCATATTATTTCTATATTTTTTATAAATGTTTCGGCGTTATTCGTTCTTTGGAGTATTTATAAGTAACCATTGCAACATTATTCGATCTTCAAACTACACAAAACTATTTGGTGATTATAAGCAATTCGATCTTTGAAGTATTTATAAGTAACCATTTCGACATTATTCGATCTTCAAACTACACAAAAATATTTGGTGATTATAAACAATTCGATCTTTGAAGTATTTATAAGTAATCATTTCGACATTATTCGATCTTCAAACTACAAAAAACTATTTGGTGATTATAAGCAATCCCTTCGATGTTATTAAATCTTCAAAATGCACAAAACAGTTCGGTTTATTTAAGTAATCGTTACAATATTATTTGATATCCACATTACCCAAATGTTTTTGGAGACTATTAAAATAACAAAACGTTTCAATATTATTAGATCTTCAAAGTATAAAACTCCTTTTTTTATTATGTATTCATAACCGTTTCGATGTTGAAAGTGTATAAAATATTTGGTGTTTAGATCTTGTTGTATCTTCAAAGTTCACTAAAATTCTTTGGTGATTATTTATAATAAAGCGTTTAGATGTTGTACGATCTTCAAAAGAATACAAATCTCTTTGGTAATCATTTATAACTGTTCCAATGCTATTCAATCTTCAAAGTGCATAAACCCCCCTTTCGATGATTAGTCAAGTAACCGATTAAATGTTATAAAATTTCCAACAGTCCATAAATCTCTTTGGTAATTATTTATAAATAGCTGTTTCAATGTTATTCAATCTTCAAGTATACAAAACCTTTTGGTTTATTTATAAGCATCCGTTTCTATGTTATTCGATCTTCAAAGAACACAAAAAACATTTGGTTTATTTATAAGTAACCATTTCGATGTTATTGGATCTTCAAAGAACACAAAAAAACATTTGGGTTATTTATAAGTATCCGTTTCGATGTCATTCGATATTCAAAGAATACAAAACACTGAGGTAATTATTTACAAGCTGCCGCTTAAATATTATGTGATCTTAAAAGTACATAAAACTCTTAAGTGATTATTTATAAGTAACTGTTTCAATGATATATGATCTTCAAAATTTACAAATATTCTTTGGTGATTGTTTGTGAGTAACGTTTTGATGTTATTTGATCTTCGAAGTACGAAAAAAAAAATTCGATTTATTTATAATCAACCGTTTTGATGTTATTAAAAAAAAAAAAAAAAAAATTTAAATTTAAATCGATTTATATATAATCAACCGTTTCGATGTTATTCGATCTTCAAAGTAAAAAATAAAAAAATAAAAAATTCGATTTATTTATATAATCAACCATTTTGATGTCATTCTATATTCAAATTAAATAAGATTCTTTAATGATTGTTTATAAATAAAGTTTCGATGTTATTCGATATTCAAATTACACAAAAACATTTTGGATATTATTTACAATAGGCGCTTCAATATTACCGGATCTCAAAAATACAAAAACTCATTGAAAATATTTTTTCGGCATTTTATCTTTCATGACCGTATATTGCTTACGTAAACAAATCTGCGTGAGGGAATACATTTAAACCGAAATTTAAATTACAAATTTAACACAATACATGATTGTTTACTCTAGAGTATTTTAAATTCATATGAATATGATAACGTATTCAGGAAATTTGTTTCCAAAATTTATTATTTTTATTATTATTATTATTATTATTATTATTATTATTATTATTATTTTTTCACAAAATTTTTCCACTTTCCAACCAAAATTTTTGAGAATATATTATTTGATATATTTTAAGTATTTGAAGAATTTTTATATATTTGTATGACTAAAACACAATAAAAGGTTATTACAGATAATCTAATACTGATTTTAATGTCAAAACTGTTCCATGGGCTACGCCGCTTTAAGATGCTCCCTAAAAAAAAAAAATTTTTAATTGTTTAATGTGCCAGAAAAAAATTTATCAGCGTGCCCTTGGTTGCCCATCCCTGACGTAACCTCTAAGAAGCTTGTTTAGAAAGAGAAGTAATGTGATCTTTCCAAGAAAGATCACGAGAAAAAGAAACACCAAGAATATTAAGGAGAGATGAAGGTTTGAGTCTTATGTTTTCCAAGATGATATCATAGTTGTGCGGAAAAAGTTGTGTAGAATAGAATGATGGAGGAATTGAGTTTTGGTAACATTGAAAACTACCATGTTTTCTCTGTCCCAATTTGAAATACGAGATAGATCAGAGGTCAGCTGCTCCAATATATATATATATATATATATATATATATATATATATATATATATATATATATATATATATATATATATATATATATATATATATATATATATATATATATATATATATATATATATATATATATATATATATATATATATATATATATATATATATATATTCGACTGTCGTCGGGAATGGACGTGCTTTGAAACAGATGAGAAAGGAAGAGTTTGAGGCATCAGAAGGAAGATTGAGAGGAGTAGAGAAGAGAAGAATGCTTGAAAATGTCTTCGGGATCTATTCTGAAAGTTAGAGAGATTATACAGAGAATGTTTGAGGAATGAACTGAGCAGAATATGGAAAATAATTACAGAGATCTATTTTAAGATATGAATTTTTGACAATATTTCGAAATTTTTTGAAAATAGTAAATTAAATAAAATTAAATTAAATAATTTTTAAAATATATATGGAGGAGCTGCAAATCTCTCTAGATAATGAACTTTTCGGCTGTGAATGAAAAATTCAACGTTAAATTAAGAATATAAAATTTAATAATATTGGATTTGGATAGGCGACAAGATTGGATCATACGAGGAGAGCGAAAAACAAAGGTGACAAAAATAGCATTCCTGCCATGTAATTATTGATTATTGCGTGTAACATCTCTAGGATCGGCATGGGAAACCAAAGATCCGAGAAGCATCTTTTGGAGATTTCTGAAAAAAAAAGAGTGTTGAAAGGTTAGATGGAGACAGTGAAAGGGTGAAAAATCATACCTATGAGTTTAAATAATGCTCAAGGACTGGCACTGAAACTAACAAGCCGAAAAACATAATCTTCTAGGGCTCTCTAGGAGGGGAACTTTTAAGAGCAAATGGAGAAAGTTACTGGTCCCACTGACAAGGTGAAAACCCTTCCAGGGAGAAGATGAAGATGAAATATATATATATATATATATATATATATATATATATATATATATATATATATATATATATATATATATATATATATATATATATATATATATATATATATATATATATATATATAATATATATATATATATATATATAATATACGTTGCTATATCTTATCTCCGTTTTTTCCTCTATAAATATATATATATATATATATATATATATATATATATATATATATATATATATATATATATATATATATATATATATATATATATATATATATATATATATATATATATATATAAGACTTCCTGAAATGGAGTAGTTAATACGTCTTAAAAGTTTAGAAGTTCCTCTGAGAGAAATCTGCCCTAAACTCCCGAAGAAGCAAATACTTTGGCGACCGACATTACTTCCGACCTTCTTAATCACTTAATTGAATACTTGTGTTTGTCTACCAATAGTTGAAATCAAAGTTTGGGGCCCAACTTCAATTAAAGACGTCTCTTGAATATTCATTCGCAAAGAGCTGAAACAACTGTGATGGTAATGAAAGACACACACGCGCTAAATGAAAGGTCAACAGAACAAGCGCCTCTTTCTTATACCAAGAATATAATTAGAGATTGTGGCGAATTATTGTTTGTTTTAAATCTAAATTTATATCATTTTCGTACAAGAAGAACAATAGCTGTACAGAGTACACAATGCAATGGGACTTCAATGTTCTTTATATATATATATATATATATATATATATATATATATATATATATATATATATATATATATATATATATATATATATATATATATATATATATATATATATATATATATATATATATATATATATATAAATATAAAAAAAATTATTTAAAAAATAATAAATATTAATATAAAAATATATAATATATATATATATATATATATATATATATATATATATATATATATATATATATATATATATATATATATATATATATATATATATATATATATATATATATATATATATATATATATATATATATATATATATATATATATATATATATATATATATATATATATATATATATATATATATATATATATATATATATATATATATATATATATATATATATATATATAATATATATAGTATATATATATATATATATAACAACAAGGCCTGTCGTAATAAAATATTAAAGTTACGCCCCCCAAAAAAAAATCTGATAATGATTATAAAAGTAGGAATAGTTTTATAATCCGTACGAATATATATATATATATATATATATATATATATATATATATATATATATATATATATATATATATATATATATATATATATATATATATATATATATATGACAAAAACGTGTTTAAATTAAAAACCGATACACTCCCACACTGAATTTAAATGTGTGCAAGCCAAGCAAAGGAAGTTGGAAAAATAGAGAAAAA
>SEYY01020926.1:97500-102500 GCA_009176605.1 Armadillidium nasatum
GTGCTTTCACAAAACGCTGACCATTCTTCTGAGTTGGCAAATGCTCTGGAAAAAGAAAAGTAGAGTTCTATGAACCAAGTCAGGCAAGAAACAATTGTCACCGAGTTACTTGTTCAAGAAATTAACATTTACACAAATAATATACAGTCTGAGCAAATTACTGTACGATCAACTAATTAAGGTGATAATGGAGTTAAGTCTGAATTTAAAAGGCATAAGACTAATAATTATTAGTCTTATGAATTTTTAATTATAATTAAAACCTTGAGAATTAATACTTCCGTTCCTGTAAACCGAAAAATGATCCAAGAACAAATAGAAACTTTGGTCTTAAACCAACAGTCTTCATATATATATATATATATATATATATATATATATATATATATATATATATATATATATATATATATATATATATATATATATATATATATATATATATATATATATATATATATATATATATATATATATATATATATATATATATATATATATATATATATATACATAACCGCCACTGGTAAAAGGCCAGAGGCTTCCATAGTTACCACTAGAGTTGGAGAACACCAATTACGTTACTTCAATTAATGGCCGACATAACCCAATGCATGACGATTGAAAATATGAAAGACGAAGAAAGTATAGAAAACATAAGAATAAGGAATACTCTAAACTTCGCCGAAAGAGCACATATATGAATGAGCACAGCGATTAGCTCTGAGGTCAGAAAACTGGACAAAGAATGTTTGAGATTGTGTGGAAAGACGTGTCCTGAAAACTTCAATGGAGAAAGTATTCGACTGGAGAGTTTAAAATAGCATAGTCCATTTTAATATCGTAATACCAGTGTTATAAGAAGAATGATACAGCAGTTCGACAGTCACAAAAGGAACAAGGAGAGTAAGTATAGCGAAAAGGTCTAGATTTCCCCCTTATCAATGAGAAAAGTGAGTGTAGAACCACCCAAGGCATGCGATGCAACCCCATATATATATATATATATATATATATATATATATATATATATATATATATATATATATATATATATATATATATATATATATATATATATATATATTTTAGAGTAAAAAGAAATATATATGAGAAGGAAGCGAGACGAGCTTGTGCACAGAAGAAGCAAAACGAGCAAACGTTCTGTCTCCTTCAAACATATATTGATTGGAGGGCTTGAAAGGGGCAGGTGAGAGCTACACCTGAGGGAGAGGGGAAAGGAGGGGGGTGAAGAGTTCTCAGATAGGGAGGGGGGGGATATTTATAAAGGAGAGGAAAACTTTCTCTCCAAAGAACAAATGGAAATGCCGGATGATGTTCTATTCGTAGATACAGTAAGAAATGTCTAAGAAAACTTTTCGTTTATTATTATTATTAATATTATTATTATTATTATTTATTATTATTATTATATATTATATATATATATATATATATATATATATATATATATATATATATATATATATATATATATATATATATATATATATATATATATATATATATATATATATATATATATATATCATCTGGGCATGATTGTTTATCATTTTGATATCATGGGTCAAACCGAAGTGGGTGGTGCGTGTTTAACTAGGAACAAATAAGTACAGGGGTGAGAAATCATAGGGAAGGGTGCCGGGGGTGGACAGGGGTTGACCTGTTTTTCTCCTTCCCCTACTCACAGTCCCATACCAACGGTGTTTTTGCAACACGTGCATTCCCATATATATATATATATACATATATATATATATAATATATATATATATATATATATATATATATATATATATATATATATATATATATATATATATATAATATATATATATATATATATATATATATATTATATCAACTCCAGAAACTCACGCAACTTATATTTCATCCCGGAATCGTGCAAAATCTATTCTTCGAGATACCAAAAACTCTTTCTCCGTCGCAAATGCAATAATCTTTCTGGCTCCTCTTCCTCTCGCCCTTTCTGGCATTTTGCAAAAAAATGTCAACTCTAACTTTGCTTCTTCCTCTTTCCCTCCTCTAGTATCTTCTGACGGTTCAACTGCCGTTTTGCCTTCCTCTAAAGCTGAACTCTTTGCTCAAACTTTTGCCTTAAATTCAACCTTAGACGATTCCGGAGCTGTTCCTACTCCTTCAACCCCCTCCAACTCATTTATGCCTAAAATTGTAATTTCTTCTAAAGATGTCATTTCTGCTCTCTCTGAGCTTAACACTAAGAAAGGCGTACGGTCCTGATGGTATCCCTCCTGTGGTTCTCAAAACTTGTGCTTCCGAGCTTGCACCCTGCCTTGGTAAACTATTTCGTCTATGTCTTTCTACTTCAACCTTCCCTACTTGATTGGAAACGTGCGCTCATTCAGCCTGTGCCGAAGAATGGGGACCCCTCTCAACCCTCTAACTACCGTCCCAATTTCTTTAACCTCCGTTCTTTCTAAAGTTTTCGAATCTATCCTTAACAGGAAGATTTGGAAACCATCTCAATTCTTCTAATCTTATCTCTGATCGCCAGTATGGCTTTCGTAAAGAAACGCTCTACTGGTGATCTTCTTTCCCTTCTCTCTGACTCTTGGTCCTCCGCTCTTCGGCATTTCGGCGAATCTTTTGTTGTGTCGCTAGACATATCGAAGGCTTTCGATAGAGTCTGGCCCAAAGCTTTGATTTCCAAACTTCCCTCTTTCGGAATCTATCCTTCTTTCTGATTTCCTTTCCGGTCGTTCTATAGCAGCTGTTGTAGACGGCCACCGTTCATCCTATAAATCTATAAATAGTGGTGTTCCTCAAGGATCTGTCCTATCCCCAACACTTTTTCTGCTTTTCATTAATGACCTTCTCTCTATTACTTCATCTCCTATCCACTCCTATGCTGATGACTCCACCCTTCATTACTCTTTTCATTTTGAAAGGCGCCCCTCCCAGCAACAGTTAATAGAGGCAAGGAGGGTGGCCTTGGAGCAACTAACCTCTGATCTATCTTTCATTTCAAATTGGGCAGAGAAAACATGGTTGTTTTCAATGCCTCAAAAACTCAATTCCTCCATCTCTCTCTACTCGACCACAATCTTCCACACAACTATGATATCTTCTTCGAAAACACAACTCAAACCTTCATCTCTCCTTAATATTCTTGGTGTTTCTTTTTCTCGTGATCTTTCTTGGAAAGATCACATTACTTCTCTTTCTAAACAAGCTTCTAAGAGGTTGGGTGTTCTGAGGCGCCTTCAGTATTTCTTCACACCACCCCAGTTGCTTGCTCTGTATAGGGGTGTTGTTCGCCCTTTTATGGAGTATGCGTCACACATCTGGGGTGGTTCCACTCATACAGCTCTCCTGGAAAAGGTGGAGTCTAGAGCTTTTCGCCTTATCAACTCTCCTGTTCTTACTAATTCTCTCCAATCTCTTTCTGCCCGTCGAAATGTTGCGTCACTCTCTCTTTACTATCGCTATTACAATGGACACTGCTCTTCTGAACTCTCTCGTCGCATACCTCCTCCACTGAGAAGGGTTCGTGCGACTCGTCTTTCTACACAGTCTCATCCTTTCTCTGTCCAACTCTATGACCCCAGACTTAACCGCTATGCTCAATCTTACATGTACTCTACTGGTAAAGTCTGGAACACACTTCCTTCATCTATTTTCCCAACTTCCTATGACTTAGCACACCTTCAAACGCCGTGTATCAGGTCATGTCGGCCTTTAATTAGACCATGTTCCCGACTTTCCCCCTAACTCTGGTGGAATATTGGTAGGCCTCTGGCCTTTGCCCACCAGAGGTGAAATATATATATATATATATATATATATATATATATATATATATATATATATATATATATATATATATATATATATATATATATATATATATATATATATATATATATATATATATATATATATATATATATACAAGTAGTAATATTAAAATATAGGTTTAAAAGTAAGACTAAAATCTAATTTTAAAACAATAGAGGTAATAAAAAGAACGTACCTTTATGAAAAAATAACTTCATCAAAGGGTATAATTATAATAGAAATTTGATAATTTGAGAATGAGGGTCAAGCTTTTATATATAAAGACTCGAATATCCTACGATCAAGAAGGGAAGACAAAAATAAAATAAAATAAAATAAAATAAAATAGAAGAGAATAAAATAAAATATAAAAAAAATATAAAAAAATAAAAATAAGAAAAAGGGTGGGTGTATCCATGGTCTTTTAAGAGAGATTATTAAGCAGAGAGATAGATCAGTTCTAAAGGAAATTCCTCTATTTTTATAAATCTTCGATTTTAATTGTAAACCAGTTTAGCCTATATAAGCCACATTCCGCATTACAACTGTTACAATCATACCAATAAAGAGAATCTGAGAAACATTGGGGAAGCTTTTGTGATTGAATATAGTTTCTTGTGTAAAGGAGTTATGATTTATAAGAAACTAGCATTGTGGACATTGTAGTTTCAAATATAATAAGAATTTTTCTCTTAAGTTGTGAAAAGTAATATTACATAAAAATGTTTTCGGTATGTTTTATGTTGATACAGTTGGAAGATAAAGAGATTTTGGGGAGAATATAATTTAATACTTTCAATGCAACTCTTATAGGTTTGCAGAAACAAAGAAAAATGGAAGACTATTTTTATAAATTCAATCTCCGTGTAGAATGAAATCCAATAATAAAAAATTTTAATTGCTCTACAGATTTAAGATTTAAGATATGAAGGACTAAGCTTAAGGTGTACATAGATAAAATAGCTTGTAGCAATACAGCAAAAAAAAGATAGAAGGTTTCTATATATCAAGTTTTAAATATGTTGTTTTTATCTGTAACATTTACTTCAAGAGAGGAAATAGACTTATTTACTTCTTTTCCACTGACGAACCTCATGTTACTGTATTCCTCATTCATACATATTATATCAACTTATCTGCATGACCTATCCGCTTCAAAG
>SEYY01020926.1:117500-119635 GCA_009176605.1 Armadillidium nasatum
TGCACAACAGAAAAGATGGAGATAGAGTAAGATAGATAGATAGATAGATAGAGACAAATTGATAAAGATAGAAAAAATACGAAATACGATTACATCAACGTCTTCCCAGAAGACATTTGAATTTTTAGAATGAGAATTTTTCCCTTTTAAGCTGAGAGAAAATTTAAAGATTATTGAAAACCTTTATTTCTGACTTTCATTTTTAACTTGTGTTTAAAGAACTAAAAAAAAAAAAAATTTAATTAATTACCAAATTCTACTTCAAATTCAAAAATTCAATTACAAATGTTTATTAAAAATTAAAAATTAATAGAAATAATATATATATAATATATATATATATATATATATATATATATATATATATATATATATATATATATATAATATATATATATATATAATATATAATACTACTTTAACAATATTATTTTAGTTGCAGATTTTAATCCTTAATAATCTGATTCATAATTTGATGTTGATTACAACTCCAATAAACTGTTCCAATTATTATTATTATTATTATTATTATTATTATTATTATTATTATTATTATTATTTATTATTATTATTATTATTATATTATTATTATTATTATATTATTATTATTATTATTATTATTATTATTATTATTATTATTATTATTGTTATTTGTATTATTTATCAGCATTGCATTTGAGTATGTAAGAATGATATATTCATTTATAGTCAAATTTCTCAAAATTCAAAGCATCATTTTGTGTTCAGAATTTTCAGTTACAATTATATTAAAAAGTTTTATTATTAAAGATAAATATGTAAAAACAAATGGTCCTTAGCAAAGAAGGTCTGAGTCCCATTAATAATATCTTGACTTAAATTGATGGTATAAATAATATTGCACAACAGAACAGATGGAGATAGAGTAAGATAGATAGATAGGTAGATAGATAAATAAAGAGACAGATTGATAAAGATAGAAAGTTAGATTGACAGACTGATAAAGATATTAGATAGATAGAATGATAGATAGATGGATGTATGTAAAAATTGAAAGACAGATAGATCGACAGATTGATGGATGTATGAAAAAATTGAAAGACAGATAGATATAGATAGATAGGTAGACAGTGAAAAAGATGGAAGAGAGAGAGAGAGAGAGAGAGAGAGAGAGAGAGAGAGAGAGAGAGAGAGAGAGAGAGAGAGAGAGAGATCCGAATCTTTATTTTACTATTAAAAAGAAGTCCTGCATAACATGCAACAAACTCCACGGAAAAGAATAGTCTTTTCAAAAGCTTATAATGGAGGAAATTTATTTCATTTTTAAATATTGACTTTTATCGATGTCATTCATTACTCATTTCATTATTGTTCTCATTTTAACCAATTAATATTCTCAGAAAAGATTCCGTGATAGCAAATATAAAACAACGCACGAAAGCACGTTCTCTCTCTCTCCTCTCTCTCTCTCTCCTTTTTTTTTTTATTATATATATATATATATATATATATATATATATATATATATATATTAATATAATAATATATATATTAGTATATTATATAATATAATATAATGTAAACTGCGTACATAATTTTTCATTTTTCTATTTCCCAAAAATATTTAAGAAAAACTTTAAAAAGAATTTCGCATCCTCTCACAATAACACACCCCTCTCCCCCTCTTTCTCTTAAACTTTATCTTTAGTTCTTTCTCTCTCTCTCTCTCTGTCTCAATCTCTTTTTCCGTCTCCCTCTCTCTCCTTCTCTTTCTCTCTCTCTCTCTCAGTCTCAAGCTCTTTTTCCGTCTCACTCTCTCTCTCTCTCACTGTCATGCTCTTTTTCCCTCTTTCTCTCTCTCTCTCTCTCACCAAGTCGTTCAAGTTCCCTTCCTGCTCAGAGGTGCAACATTTATCAATAAGTGCAGTACATTTATTGTATTAAAACACATTACCTAATTTACAATAGAGAACGTGCCGGGAGGCAATAAAAATAACTCCCTTTTACAGTGAGATGTTGATTACATTCCGGCTACATAATTTTCTTCCACTTTTCGCTTATTTTTAATTTTATTTTTATACCAACATGCTCACCTAAAGAAATATTAAGAATTTATTCAAAGTTTTAATCTCTCTCTCTCTCTCTCTCTCTCTCTC
>SEYY01020927.1:12500-15000 GCA_009176605.1 Armadillidium nasatum
ATCTATCCTTAACAGGAAGATTTGGAAACATCTCAATTCTTCTAATCTTATCTCAGATCGCCAGTATGGCTTTCGAAAGAAACGCTCTACTGGTGATCTTCTTTCCCTTCTCTCTGACTCTTGGTCCTCCGCTCTTCGGCATTTCGGTGAATCTTTTGCTGTGGCGCTGGACATATCGAAAGCTTTCGATAGAGTCTGGCACAAAGCTTTGATTTCTAAACTTCCCTCTTTCGGAATCTATCCTTCTCTCTGTGACCTTCTCTCTGATTTCCTTTCCGGTCGTTCTATAGCAGCTGTTGTAGACGGCCACCGTTCATCCTATAAATCTATTAAAAGTGGTGTTCCTCAAGGATTTGTCCTATCCCCAACACTTTTTCTGCTTTTCATTAATGACCTTCTCTCTATTACTTCATCTCCTATCCACTCCTATGCTGATGACTCCACCCTTCATTACTCTTTTCATTTTGAAAGACGCCCCTTCCCAGCAACAGTTAACAGAGGCAAGGAGGGTGGCCTTGGAGCAACTGACCTCTGATCTATCTCTCATTTCAAATTGGGGCAAAGAAAACATGGTCGTTTTCAATGCCTCAAAAACTCAATTCCTCCATCTCTCTACTCGACACAATCTTCCACACAACTATGATATCTTCTTCGAAAACACGCAACTCAAACCTTCATCTCTCCTTAATATTCTCGGTGTTTCTTTTTCTCGTGATCTTTCTTGGAAAGATCACATTACCTCTCTTTCAAAACAAGCTTCTAAGAGGTTAGGTGTTCTGAGGCGCCTTCAATATTTCTTCACACCACCCCAGTTGCTTTCTCTGTATAGGGGTGTTGTTCGCCCCTGTATGGAGTATGCGTCACACATCTGGGGTGGTTCCACACACACAGCTCTCCTGGAAAAGGTGGAGTCTAGAGCTTTTCGCCTTATCAATTCTCCTGCTCTCACTAATTCACTCCAATCTCTTTCTGCCCGTCGAAATGTTGCGTCACTCTCTCTATACTATCGCTATTACAATGGACACTGTTCTTCTGAACTCTCTTGTCGCATACCTCCTCCATTAAGAAGGGTTCGTGCGACTCGTCTTCCTACACAGTCTCATCCTTTCTCTGTCCAACTCTCTGACCCCAGACTTAACCGCTATGCTCAATCTTACATGTACTCTACTGGTAAAGTCTGGAACACACTTCCTTCATCTATTTTCCCAACTTCCTATGACTTAGGCACCTTTAAACGCCGTGTATCAGGTCATGTCGGCCTTTAATTTTACCATGTTTCCGACTTTCCTCCCAACTCTGGTGGAACATTGGTAGGCCTCTTGCCTTTGCCCACCAGAGGAGAAATAAAAAAAAATATAATATATATATATATATATATATATATATATATATATATATATATATATATATATATATATATATATATATATATATATATATATAATATTATGCTTTGCACCATATCCCGCATGATGCAGGATGGTGTCGACTGCAGAAAGTTTTAACATTCCTGCAATTATAAATAGATATTAGTGATGGCATCCGCATCTTCACCGGCACTTTCGAAAAATTCAACATCCGCATTCTCATCCGCATCCCCACTTGACCAAATTCTATATCCGCATCCGCACACGCAAATTAGAAAATATTACATGCGATCCATCATTATATATATATATATATATATATATATATATATATATATATATATATATATATATATATATATATATATATATATATATATATATATATATATATATATATATATATATATATATATATATATATATATATATATATATATATATATATATATATATATATATATATATATATATATATATATATATATATATATAATATATATAATATATATATATATATATATATATATATATATATATATATATATATATATATATATATATATTGTATTCCATACAGAGATGGAATTTATGAAAATACTTTTCCATTTTAATTTATTCCCAAAGTTCCAAGTGGAAAAATTATTAATTAACGAGTGTCTCACTAATATCTTCAGACCCACTCTTCATTTTCCTACTGTACCCAAAAAATATATACTTAAAACTTCTGTATAAGGATCACTTACATCTCAACTTAATAGAAATATTCTTACTATAATTGAAGTCTACATTCCCGCAACGCCAGTTCATTCTTATAAATTATAACTCCCTCTCAATTTATAGTTTCTTCAGACACAAAGGAATCTCACCCAATGCTTTTCAGATCCTCATTAATTTATTTATTTAAGTGTACCAGCTATAATGCGGCATATGTAGGCCAAACTGGTCTACAATTGAAAGTAAGGATTGATAAGTATAGAGTAATTTCCTTTATAGCTGACCATCCACTTTGCTCTCCTGTACACTCTGCCATAATAGACTATGGACATACCTATGGACATACCTTCATTAAGTTTCTATGTTCTTCAAGTCTAGAGAAATCAGAAAAAGAAAAAGTGTAGGTATCTCCATGG
>SEYY01020927.1:40000-41060 GCA_009176605.1 Armadillidium nasatum
TCATGGTGTTTTTATGGTTTTCCAAATTAGGAAATCGGTCACGAAAACTTCGAAGGGTGGGAATTTGGTTGGCAACTTTTTTTTTTAACTTTTCCAGAATGCTTAGAAGAATGAAATAGGAACATTTTCATATAAGATTCTTTTTGATTAAGTCACTCCTTCATAGTGTCTTCCTGGTTTTTATGGATTTTTTTTCTGAATTTTTCTAAGAAAAATTTTAGAAGCTTTAATTTTTAAATTTACGTCCATTACTTGTTTAGGTATCAATCAAATTCATTGTAAGGAAGTCTGGTTCAATATTTTATTTCCAAGAATTTTTAAAGCTCTTCTCTTTTATTTTTTCAAGTTCAAAATTATCATAGAAAATGTGACATTTTGATTTTGAAGATATTATTTCATATACCTCGATAAAACAGGAAGTTATTCTATTCCGATTACTGTTCTCATTTCTAATAAATAACTTGAAAATCTAATAAATTAGAAATTTTATAATAAATAGAGTCGATAGTTGGGAGCCATACCTGTTTATTAATTTAATTTCCACAAAGTTCTACAGATAGCTTTATATTCCACACTATCGTACCTTGTTAATAATAATTATAAATTTTTTTACTAATAGGAATTTTAGCATAAATATTCTCCTAAAATTCACAGAATTATTCAGAAGAGAATGGTAGTGCATCTTATTTTGAACAAAAATATAAGAATGCCAAAGAATTAAAAAAATTTTCTAGATGTGTTTGAGTTCAAAATCTCTATTCATTACAGGTTGTTACTTCTTATAAAGGAGTGAGATATCCAAAAACTAAATATAGAGTGATACTTTCGATATATATATATATATATATATATATATATATATATATATATATATATATATATATATATATATATATATATATATATATATATATATATATATATATATATATATATATATATATATATATATATATATATATATATATATATATATATATATATATATATATATATATATATATATATATATATATATATATATATATATATATATATTATATATATATATATATATATA
>SEYY01020928.1:10000-20000 GCA_009176605.1 Armadillidium nasatum
CTTGACTCCACCTTCTCTAAGGAGAGCTATGTGTGGAACCACCCCAGATGTGCGAAGCATACTCCATACAGGGACGGACAACACCCTATACAGAGCAAGCAACTGGGGTGGCGTGAAGTAATTCTGAAGGCGCCTCAGAACACCCAACCTCTTAGAAGCTTGTTTAGAAAGAGAAGTAATGTGATCTTTCCAAGAAAGATCACGAGAAAAAGAAACACCAAGAATATTAAGGACAGATGAAGGCTTGAGTTGTGGTTTTTCGAAGAAGATATCATAGTTTGTGGAAGATTGTGTCGAGTGGAGAGATGGAGGAACTGAGTTTTTGAGGCATTGAAAACAACCATGTTTTCTCTGCCCCAATTTGAAATACGAGAAAGATCAGAGGTTAGTTGTTCCAAGGCTACCCTTCTCGAGACTATCAACTGCTGTTGGGTGGGACGTTTTTCAAAATGGAAGGAATAATGAAGGGTGGAGTCATCAGTATAGGAGTGGAAAGGAGATGAGGTGATAGAAAGAAGGTCATTAATGAAGAGTAGAAAAAGTGTTGGGGATAGTACAGAACCCTGAGGAGCACCACTGTTAATAGATTTAAAGGATGAACGGTGGCCGTCTACAACAGCTGCTATAGAACCACCGGAAAGGAAATTAGCGAGAAGATCACAGAGAGAAGGATAGATACCGAAAGAGGGAAGTTTAGAAATCAAAGCTTTGTGCCAGACTATATCGAAGGCTTTCGATATGTCCAGCGCGACAGCAAAAGATTCACCGAAATGCCGAACAGCGGAGGGCCAAGATTCAGAGAGAAGGGAAAGAAGATACCCGTAGAGCGTTTCTTACGAAAGCCATATATATATATATATATATATATATATATATATATATATATAATATATATATATATATATATATATATATATATATATATATATATATATATATATATATATATATATATATATATATATATATATATATATATGAAATATTTTATGCAGGTAATGAATAAAATTACTCTATCGTTCCTAACATTAAAACGTGGACAATAACCACAGAAGAAATTTTTTCCCAACAGCAAATAACACACTAATATTAATCAACCTAAATTTAAAGGCGTGTTCTTCTAATGTGCTTTAGGAGATACACCATTATAAATATTACATTCTGGAATGTGTGTGCGTGTGTGTGTGTGCGTGTGTATGTGTGCGTGTGTCTGTGTGTGTGAGGTTAGGTGTATGTGTGTAAGTATGTGAGTGCTAAAGAGGTATGTTAAAAAAATATTTTTCAAAATATTTCGACAATAAAATAATTAATAAATTAATCCTTAATGGTTTTAAGTTTAATCACTTAATTAACTAAATAGAATTTTTTGCTTTTAAAATTTCAAATTTGATTATATATTTGTAAATTCATTTCTGCACAAATAAATATATTTACCAAAATTTTTTTGTCTAAAAGACAAAAAAATTTTGGTAAATATATTTATTTGTGCAGAAATGAATTTACAAATATATTTTTGAATTAGAATTTAGTTTCATTTTTTTTTCATTTGGATTATTATTATAATAGGTATTATTATTATTTTTGTTATTACTTTCATTATTATTATTATTATTTTTAATATTTTAATATTATTATTCTCATTATTATTATAATAACTATTATTATTAATATTATTATTATTGTTTTCATTATCATTATTATTACTATTTTAATTATTATTAGTATCATAATTATTATTATTATTATTATTATTATTATTATTATTATTATTATTATTATTATTATTATTATTATTATTTTAATTATATATTATTTTTAGTATTATTATTATCGATATAATATTTGTAATAATAATAATAATAATAATAATAATAATAATAATAATAAATAATATAATAATATATTATTAATTATTATTATTATTATTATTATTATTATTATTATTATTATTATTATTATTATTATTATTATTATTACTTTTTTTATTATTATTATTTATTATTATTTTATTATTATTATTATTATTATTATTATTATTATTATTATTATTATTATTATTATTATTATTATTATTATTATTATTATTATTATTATTATTATTATTATATTATTATTATTATTATTATTAATTATTAATATCTACCTTTCCTTAATTAACCTGAATTACTCTGGTTAACAAAAATGTTATTCTCTAAAAGAAGGAGTCCTTCAAGAAGTCATTATTTTCAGAATTTGAGATATTTACCACAATTGAAATAGAGAATAAATGTGTTTACACTTAACAATGAAATATTATAATGTTGTATTTAGTCCTATAATATATAACTAATATAATTAAAATTTGATATTATAAATTATTAAGTATTATCTTTATTTAAACACCTTTTATTTATAATTATCTTTTGACGCTACCATTGACATTATTAACATCATTTCCAGTATTTTCTTTACTTCTGTTACAATTATAGTTACTGACATTGATAAAATTGCTTGTAAAATTATTGTTATTATTATTATTATTATTATTATTATTATTATTATTATTATTTTGTTTAGGATTTTTTTAGGTGAGTATGTCTGTAAGTCTTTTCCAGTAAGGCAGGCAGACTTGAGGGTACGGTAGGTGAAGAGGGTCTTTTTTTTTTGTGTTTGTATCATATTTCTTATTATTATTATAATATTTATATATATTTATTATTTATTTTTTTATCATTATATATATATATTTTTTATATGATTGTTGAATGAAAGGCATGAGTGGTGAGTGTCCAGGCGGTTTCAGGGAATCTATCTTTTCACCTCCTGTTTCTCTAGTTTTAATAACCTTCTATTCTGTCTTTTTTTGTTTTAGTCGTCTGGCATTCCCCACTCTGTGTGAAAGGGAGTGATTGTGGTTTTGTTATGTAAATGGTTTATTATGATTTTTTTTCTTTTTTTAGGTTAATGATTGAAATTTTGTTTTGTTTGAGTAGATTGAAGAAGTGAAGAAGTATTGAGTGAGACACAGGATTTTCTGGTAAACAGGTACTAATTTTTATAACCTTATTATTATCCTTGTTATTATTTGTTATATGATTATGATGATGGTTATTATTTTATTATTATTATTATTATTATTGAAATTATTAAAATGAAGTGTATTATTATTATTATTATTATTATTATTATTATTATTATTATTATTATCATTATTATTATTATTATTGAAATTATTAAAATGAAGTGTATTATTTATTATTATTATTATTATTTATTATTATTATTATTAATATTATCATTATTATTAGATGTTAAGAAAGAGGGTTTTTCTTTCTTTCCAGCTCAGCTGCACTGTGGGTTGGAAAGAGAAGAAAAACTGAACGGAACTCCGTTCAGTTTTTTTCTGTGACTGGATTTTTTTTTGTGACTGAAGTTTTTTTTTTTTGCTTTCAACAATCATTTTTTGCTTTTTGCTTTTTGCTTTTTGCTTGATTTGCTTCCTATGCTTTGATTTCCGTGAAGGCCAACAGTGAATGACTTTATAATATCCGGTTACGGTATGATCTATTAAAAACAGATAAGCCTGTTTACTGTGAAATTTGCATGGTTTGCATTTGAAGGCTATCAATTTTTTTGTATACCTACAGAAGAAAAAAAAACATTAATTCAAACAAAGCCACCTTATTTATCTTAGGATTGAGCCAACATTCTGATTGGTTGTGGTCCAGTGCAGAGGAAGATTATTTTTACGCGTACATTGAAAGAGGCCTGTGTAAAGGGGGGTAAAAATAAATTGGGAAATTGGGAGGGGAAATTACCGTACGGTAATTGTGAAATAAAAAACGTTGTTTTTTTATTATTTTCATTGTTTTTGTGATATTTATATATTATTATTATTATTATTTATTATTTTATTATTTTATTTTTATACACAATAAATTATTGCATATGCTTTGTTATCTTATGTATTAATATTATTTTATTTTTGTTAATTTATATTTATATTGCATCTTATATTATCGGTCCGATTATTATTGTTATATTTCTACATTTATTTTTTATATAATAAATTATTGTGTTTTGTTTTTTTTGTCCTTCACTGTCCTTGATAGAGAGCCTTAAATAGTTATTTTTTTTGTAACTGCCACAATGCAATTAATTTGTGTTATGGATTTGTCGTCTATATTTCATCAGAATCACAAGGCCCTAACATCCTTTGGGCCAAAGGAAAAGTTGCCCCATCAAAAGGGAAAACTTTACCAATGCTGGAATTGCTTTCAGTATTCCTAGCATTGAAGTGCTTGCCTCAAGTTCTTACCAGCTTTCCAAGCACTAGATTTCGAATCTATTTCGGCTCTCAAATAACTCTTGCGTGGCTCTTGTATGGAGGCAAAAAGAACAAGAGTATCTTTGTTCGCAATAGGATTCAGGACATTCGACTAATGACCGAGTCTCTCAAGGAAGATCATTCATTATCGGCGACATTTCATTATGTCAGGTCAGAGGAGAATCCTGCTGATCTAATCACCAGAGGAATTCCTCTGAAAGAATTTGAGAGAAAACACCATTTCTGGTCACACGGTCCTGAGTGGCTTTCTTCAGATCCGACATATTGGCCCAAGATAGAATGTGAGTATTTGGAGCAGGGAGTGTCGATTCCTTCAACATCTACTCCAATATTTACTGTTATCGAAGAAGTCAGTAATCCTCCAGTGGTCAATTTCTCGCGATTTTCGAGCTTTAACTCTCTCATCAGAGTTTGTTCCATTCTGTACCGGTTTTCTGCTGCAAATAGAGACCCTCTCGTTTGTGACAGAAAAGCTCGTCTGTATTGTCTTCGAACCATGCAGAGGGAATCTTTTTCTAAGGAATTAGATTTCTTGGAAAAAGTTCGTGAGAAACCATCGAACGCTCTTCGACCACCAGATTTAGTAAACAATCTGAATCTATTTATTGACGACGATGGACTCATCAGAAGTAAAGGTCGTCTTTCTCGTTCGAATTATTACGAATATGACGTAATAAATCCAATCTTGATGGGTAAGAAACACCATCTTACACATCTTTTGATAAGACAGTCACATTTTGACTGTAAACATCTGGGCATCCAAGCCACCTTAACCAACATCAGGTTGAAAGGGTTCTGGATTACTTCGGCTAGAACAACAATTAAGCGAGTGCTCTCAGAGTGTATAGTTTGCAAGAAATTTAATAATTTCGCCTTTCAATACCCCCGCTTCACCAATTTTTCTAAGGCTCAAATGGACCTTTTTCGTCCTTTCCGTCACGTTGGTCTCGATTTTACGAAGCATTGGTGGGTGAAGGTGAAGGGTTCGCCAACTGCTCAGAAGATGTTTATTCTGATTTATACCTGCCTACACGTTCGAGCCATTTATCTCGACTTGATACCTGATATGTCGACCCAATCATTTGTTCTTTCCTTCCAGAGGTTTGTCGCTAAATTCGGAGTCCCGGATGTACTTTATAGTGATAATGCTAGGAGTTTCATCCAGGGAGTTGATGCTATTGAGTCATTCGTTGTGTCTGAGGTTGGAAGCGAATTTTTGCGCAAAAACCAGATAACACACAAGCGCATACCTCTCTATAGCCCTTGGGTTGGTAGCCTATGGGAGCGTATGATAAGGGTCGTAAAAGATTGCCTTATGAAGACTGTTGGACGGTCGTCGCTCGAATACTTTGACTTCATCACCACTTTAGCTGAAATTGGTGATGCAATCAATTCTCGGCCTCTTACTTACACCTCGAGCAATGACGAAGTGATACCCTTAACCCCGAATTGCTTCCTGAAGCCTAGTTCCAAAACTAGCTTGGCTCTCCCAGGAACTGGATCAAACAATCCGTTTTGGAGCTCCACAACATCGGCCAGGAACGCGCTTCTACAGTCGCTTCGAAAGTCTTCAGAGCGATTCGAGGAATTTCGAAGAAAATGGTACCAAGAATACCTCCTCAGTCTTCGGGAGTCTAGTCGAGATTTATATCAGGCAAGTGGGATAATTTGATCAAGAAAGGATGACGTCGTCCTGATCAAGAGCCCAGTTAAGGAAAGACCTTACTGGCAGATGGGAGTCGTAACTCAACTGATTCATGGAGACGATGGGAAGGTCCGTACCGTCTCTGTACGAACCCCAGGAGGACAAATCAATATGTATCCTATTAAGATTCTTTACCCACTCAGGCTGTCGATTACACACAGAGGTAAAGAGAGAGAGAGATGGATACACCATCGAACACCACCCTGCCGAAAAACTCGGTGCCAGCTTCCGGAGCAAATTCCCTTAGTCTTAGGCCTCAACGTTCAGTCCGCAAGGCTGCGAAGAAGGCTAGGAGGAGATTCATCCAGACAACTACTTCTGAAGAATCAGAATCGGAATCGGAATAGGGAACGGGTGGGAAACACGGGGTAAATACTTGTCGAATAGTCGAGATTCAGTATATGCCTCCCTTTAACGTAACTTAAAGGAGTCATCCCCCCCCCGGAGGATATTAGAATTACGTTTCGAGATTTTCATAAATTAAAAATGTGTTCGTTCTTTTTAAAATTTAATTCGTAAAAAACTTAAAGTTAAAATAAAGCCGTGGTCAGAGTCAACTGAGGTTTAAAACGCTCTTGCTTTGGTTAAATTTTAGGTTATAACGAAGTCGAAAAACAATTCTTCCAGTTCTTTCTCTGGTTATCTTTCAAGAAGTCAAATTAAAATTTCGTCCTGATTTGAGTTTGTTTATAAAGTGTTGTGTTGAACTATTTTTGAACTTTCTTTTTTGAACAATTCGAATTTGTCTTAATTATTGTATATAGTGTATCGTCTTGATCTATCGATTGCATTGCGTTGGAGGGTAAAAGTAGGTAGCTTAATCGTAGGTGCAACTCCGGAGGTGTATTTCGAGCTAGCTTTCTGCTTGAACCAAACAGCGTGGTAGGTTGATGTTTGGTGATTTACTTATTAAGACAACTTAAACTACAACTACCCTGATTATCTGAATAAGAGTAACGTTCTTATCTAGGCCGAAAAATTACGAAATTTTTCAAAACCTTCGTAGCATTAGGTTTTGACCGAGGTAAGAGTGTTTTGTTTTTCTATTAATTTATATCTTATGATGACTCAGGGTACATAATTAATAACTAAAGTTCGTGCATTTTTTCATAAAGTAAATTTTTGTGAAAGGAGCAATTTCGAAATTTGCATATATTAGGGGTATTTAGCTCTAAGAGCCTAAATTATTCCTTCTCATTATCTATATATATATATATATAATATATATATATATATATATATATATATATATAATATATATATATATATATATATATATATATATATTATATATATATATATATATATATATTATATATATATTTATATATATATATATATATTCTATATATATGTGTGTGTGTGTGTGTGTGTGTGTAAGAAGATTTAGTCTAAAATTGACCGTTAGATTAAGATTGTATCATTTTCCATTGTCATACAAAAATGAAATCGATTTTAAAACTACTTTTCTCTGAAATGAACATTTTTTGAATTTTCTTTCATCTTCGAAAAGAAAAAGATAAAGAAAAAGAAGAAGAAAAAGAAGATGAAGAAAAAGATAAACTGAGTCGTACCTGTTCAACTAGACTAAAATCACTTCAAAGCAACTTTATTTACAGTATTATAATTATGTTTTTTTTTTATTAATATTGTACAATTGATGTAATAATTTTTGTGCTTCTCACCTAAAATTTATTCACATTCCACTTTCATTATTAAAAAAATATTAATTTTTGAGAAGAATTTTATTAAAAATTGAACTGCTCTTCCTCGTTAGTTCTTAGAAAACAATTTTGTTTTCAAATTCGGATTTATGATTCAATAAAATTCTGTAAATAGTTTATGTAAATTTTCATAAATTTTATTAGCTGATTCCAAGTAGATAATTATATGACCTTAACTTTTGGGTGCATCTTTTTTCAGACAAAACTAACAATATATAAATAAATAAATAAATAAATAAAAACTTTTACAGCTTTCTGAAATAGTTCTGTAGGAATTTTCAACACTGTTCTTAGTTTCTACACTATATCCTCCGTTTTCTTATTATTCATTTTCACAGCTGTTTTTAATGCTCCCAACTCATATTTATAGGGATGCATTGAAGAAAAAAAAAATAATAATAACAAAAAATAAAAAGAATAAAATTACAGCATCCTCAATTTATCAAAAATAAAATAAAAATAAAAAAGAAATAAAAGTTTAAATTAAAAAAAAAAATAATAATTTTATTAAAGTAAAAAATGTGTCACCAAGAAGCGAAACATCTATAATAAATCCATTTTCGCTTTCACTCCTTTTTTCAAAAAAAAAAATAAAAAAAAAATGAAAAGAAATAGACGTGCAGATCTGAGACAAATTCAAAGAGATTCATCATCGTCAGTGATCCGTTTTGAAAAGAAATTGATTGCAAATTGGAAAAGTTGATCACTTTAATTATGAGGAAAGAGGTAAATAAAATTATTATTATTATTTTCATTATTATTATTATTATTATTATTATTATTATTATTATTATTATTATTATTATTATTATTATTATTATTATCTTCATTATCATTATTATTATCATTATCATTATTATATTATTATTATTATTATTTATTATTATATTATATTATTATTATTATATTATATTATATTATATCATTATTATTATCATTATTATTTCATTATTATTATTATTATTATTATTATTATTATTATTATTATTATTATTATTTATTATTATATTATTATTATTTTTTAAATATTATTATTATTTATTATATATTATTATTATTATTATATTATTATTATTATTATTATTATTATTATTATTATTATTATTATTATTATTATTATTGTAGTTATTATTATTATTAAATTCAAAAATAGCTTCCACTGATAATTAAAAATTAATTAAATTACTTACGAGCATAAAGGAATGTTTTATGATTTATAAATTGTTATTATAAATTTAAAATATTGTTATTAATTAATAAGCAAAATCAATCTACATTGAAGTTTACAAACTTTACCTAACTTGTCCCAAAAAATTTTAATGACTTTTATGAAGTTACTCCAGGAAATGTCCCAATGAAAAGGAAAAATGACAAATATCACATCAATTTTTTTATCATTTTCCTTTATCAAAAACTAAATTTAGGAAACAATTTTCAAAAGTGTAAAGCTTCTTTTTCATATAGGAAAAAAATATATTCTTTTTTATTCTCTCGTCGACTGATTTGAATAATTTTTTAAGTGTTTCACTGTATAATGGATAAACTTACAACCCTCACATACCAGAATCCTCCAAAAATGGGCCTTATATATTATATATATATATATTATATATATATATATATATATATATATATATATATATATATATATATATATATATATAATAGTTATGTAAGGCACATATTTTGCTTTTTCCTGGTGTGAAAGTCAAAATACTTATGCATTATTCCTTTTAAATGTCAGGTTTAAATATCTTTAATTATATGA
This sequence comes from Armadillidium nasatum, assembly GCA_009176605.1. Lineage (NCBI taxonomy): Eukaryota > Metazoa > Arthropoda > Malacostraca > Isopoda > Armadillidiidae > Armadillidium > Armadillidium nasatum. Next base: position 19,525 of record SEYY01020928.1, read on the forward strand.
TGTATATTTGTGCGTATCTTGTGAATATAATTAAAGAAGGAAAAATTAATAACATATAAATTTAATCAATTGCTGTTTATAAATTAATTAATAAATTTTATAATAATTAAAATGATGTTATGTTAAATCATTAAAAAAACAAATAAATTTAATTTATTTTTTATTATAAATAAAATAAATTTATTTATATAAGACATATTGAAAATTTGCGGAACAAGGTTCATAAAACATTACAAAATGACATTTTATAAAAGTTATGTATCAAGAAACAAGAAAATCATATGTGAAGATGTTACAGTAAACTAAATTTCATATCAAGTTTTGAGGATTTGTGTACAGAACATAGTATTTTTTTAATATTTAATGGTGAATTTTATAAAAACATTCATGAACTTGTTATGGGAGTTTTAAGTTCTATTTATATTGGATTAGCATCTTCTTCCTTCTAACCTATAAGCTCTTTTTCCTAGAGTTCT
>SEYY01020928.1:35000-50000 GCA_009176605.1 Armadillidium nasatum
ATCCGCATCCGCATCCGCATCGCATCAAAAAAATTCATCCGCATCCGCATCCGCAAATTAGAAAATATGACATCCGATCCATCACTAATATATATATATATATATATATATATATATATATATATATATATATATATATATATATATATATATATATATATATATATATATATATATATATATATATATATATATATATATATGCGAATTGTAGATCAAGAGTGAGGGTGAAGAGAGAACTATCGGATTGGTTTAGCATAGGAGTGGGATTGAGACAGGGGTTGTGTAATATCTCCATGTTATTTAATCTATTGATGAATGGTTTACTTAGAAAAATGGAGAGAGAAGGGAAGAGTATTACGTTGAGAAATATGGAGGGTGAATGTGAAGTGAATGTTTTACTTTTTGCAGATGATGCGGCATGTGTTGGTGGCAGAATCTGGAGAAAAGATGATAATACTTGTGAGAGAGTTTGAAGGGAAATGTGCAAACACAGATTGAAATTCAATCCAGCGAAGAATAAAGTTATGAGGATTGTAGGTGGGGATGAGGAAATGTGGAGGGAGGAATTGGTTTGTAGAAGTGTGAGAATGGAAACTTGAGGAGGTGAATGAATTCAAATATCTAGTAATGTTGGGTGGAAGGTAAGGGTGGGACGGAAAAAGGAATAAAGAACAGAGAGTGGTAGAAGGAATGAAAGTATTGGGGGGCCTAAGAAAAGTATGGAAGAAAGGAAAAATTTCGAAAGAAATAAAGATAAGAATGTTTGAATGTATGTGTTCACCTTCTGTATTGTATGTGTGTGAAACATAGACGATAAGTGCTCGGTCGAGAAAAAGTTTCAATATCTTTGAGATGAAAGATTTGAGAGCGATATATAAATTGAGAAGGATTGATAGGATTAGAAATGAAAGAATAAGGGAGATGTGTAAATGGAAGAAGGGTGTAATTGATAGAGAGGAGGAGGATGTGCTAAAATGGTTTGGACATATGTGAAGAATGAAAGAGAACAGAATGGTTGGCAAGGTACGTAGATCCGATGTAGATAGGGGAAGGGTAGGGGGAGGGGAAGGCCGAAGTGGAGATGGATGGATGGAGTGAGTGAGAGTGATTTTGATGGAAGGAATTTGAGTTTAGACGAGGGTAGAAGATTTGTGGAGAGAGAGATGTGAAAGCGTGAAAGGTAAATGTTGAAAGTAATATGTGAAATATATATATAAAATATATATAAATATATTAATATATAATATTATATATATAATATATATTTATATATAATATATATATATATATATATATATATATATATATATATATTAATATAATATATCCGCATATCATCAATATTTATAAAATTCAGCATCCGCATCCGCATCCGCATTCATCGAAAAATTAAAATCCGCATCCGCATCCGCATATCCGCATTTTTTAAATTCAACATCCGCATCCGCATCCGCATCCGCACTTCTCCAAAATTCATCCGAACATCCGCATCCGCATTCCGAAAATTCATCCGCATCCGCATCCGCAAAAAATTCAACATCCGCATATCCGCATCCGATCATCCTAAAATTATATATCCGCATATTGGAAAATATACATATATAATATATATATATATATTTATATACATACATAATGGAATAAGTTTGTCGTTTATTAAATATTTCGTGTTAATATTTCATTTGAATTGCCAAATACGCTTTAAAAATTGACTATAAAATGAAAAGTTCTTTTATGTACGATCTCCTCAAAGGAAGAAAGTTGGAAAAGTAATAAAAAACTTTGTTTCTAATAATTAAAACCTGATGCATTTATTTATATATTTATTCATTTATTTATTTATTTATTTATTTATTTATTTTTGTCTCTTTTAATATATATTTTCCATGAAATTGTTTTATATTAAATAAAATTATTAATGTCAACATGTTAATAATTTTTAATGTATTTTCTTTGATCATAAATTACATTATAAGTATATATATATATATATATATATATATATATATATATATATATATATATATATATATATATATATATATATATATATATATATATATATATATATATATATATATATATATATATATATATATATATATATATATATATATATATATATATATATATATATATATATATATATATATATATATATATATATATATATATATATATATATATATATATATATATATATATATATATATATATATATATATATATATATATATATATATATATATATATATATATATATATATATATATATATATATATTATATATATATATATATATATATATATATATATATATATATATATATATATATATATATATATATATATATATATATATATATATATATATATATATATATATATATATAGAGAGAGAGAGAGAGAGAGAGAGAGAGAGAGAGAGAGAGAGAGAGAGAGAGAGAGTCATGTATGGAATCCACACAGAGTAGGAGAAACCATATATATATACTTATAATTAAATCCAAACATAAATATATACACAGCAAATTAAATTCCCGTTTACTGTAGTCCAAACGGTAGAATCTTTGACTAACGTGCTTTAGGGAGCTTGTTCGATCCCGCTTGCAAACCACTAAGTATATACTATACCTTTCCTCAAATAGAGCAATGCACGTGTGATGTGAACATTTTAAAAATAAAGATGCACTGCATATTATGTAAATTGCTTATCAAGGTATTTCCACCTTTTTAATATTTTTTATAATTATTTGGATTTCATTCAGAACTATTGAGGAATGTTTATTTCCTATCAGAAAATGTATAAAAAAATTTTGAAGACGAAAATTATATCGTCATTAATGTTTTAATTAAGTCACAAGTTTTTTTTCAATTTATTTTGTTTACTTCGTTTTGGTTTGTTCAGCTTTTTTTTTGACTCAGTTTCGCTTTTTCTCATTAATCCCATTTACATTATTCACAGAGCTAGATTTTATTCTCTACTTTATATCTGAAATATATTTTTACTTTTATTTTCAGGTAATTTTAATAAAAATCTATTAAAATATTTAAAAGTGCTGAAGTTTAAAAAGTAACCATAAGTCTTTTAAATCCAGCCTTAAAAATAAAGAATCTATGCCAAACGCAATCTTTTAAAAAGACTATTTAATAATATTGATATTTAATATAATTAATAATAATTTGTCACAAATTTTTTTTTTTAATTTCAAAGATTTTTTCTAAATTAAAAAGTTCTCATCAAATAGGCATTCACTATTTCATTAGGGAAACTTTCTTGGAAATTTCTTCTTAGGATCCGCATAACCGTTTGAAAAAGCGTCTTTAAATATATATATATATATATATATATATATATATATATATATATATATATATATATATATATATATATATATATATATATATATATATATATATATATATATATATATATATATATATATATATATATATATATATATATATATATATATATATATATATATATAATATATATATATATATATATATATATATATATATATATATATATATATATATATATATATATATATATATATATATATATATATATATATATATATATATATTAAATCTTTAAACTTTATGCCAGTGCAAAATAAGTAATTTCTTAAGTCTTCAGAAATAACCTTTATCCAGACAGGAAAATTAATTTCCTTAAGTCAGACTCAAAAAAATAAAAGATATTTCTAATTATAACTATTCAATTTTAATTTTCTAAATGGTTGCTAAATAATAAATATTCCATAGGTTGTGATAATAAAGTTACAAATACACTTGTAACTTTTAATAGTTTTTATTTTATTCTCTTCAAACTTAATTAGTTTATGTGTAAGTATTAAATATATTTTTTAATTTCTTTATGTATAACGTATTAAATATATATTTTTAATTTCTTTCATGTTAAATGCGTTTTAATATTATAATAATTTAAATATCGTGGCATAAAGGTAGTGCTACAAGATACTGTTTCGGATTGCTATGTGGGTTCTCGAAAGAAACTTCCAAGAAAATTCCCCTCCAATTATATAGGACAATGCCTTTGAAATGCGAACTTTGAAAAAAATGGATAGATTGTGGAAAAAATGGTTCAATTGTGGGAAAAAATGGATCATTTGCAGAAAAAAATGGATCAATTATGGAAAAGAATGGATCACTTGCAGAAAAAATGGACCAATTGTGGAAATAAGTAGATCACTTTTAGAAAAAATGGATCAGTTGTGAAAAAAATGAAACAATTGGGGAAAAAAATGCAAATACATCGCAATACTTATAAATTTAAGGCAGAGTCATGTGATGAATAATATAAAGGCCTGTGGGAACATTTTCTAATCATTAATTATTTTAAGGGGGATTACTATGACGTACGCAGTACCCTTAATATTATATGCATGCTGTTCTTAAAATCTTAAATTCTCTTTATATAAACTTCGAAAAGAATACAAAAATGTAAATTAATATTTTACTAAAAAATTTATGTAATTTTTTTTCCTTTCTTTTCTCAACTTGTGCTTTACGAACGTGATGAAAAGCGAAACAAAATGGGAAAAATAAAACAAGGATTTTTTTAATAAACTTATATAAAGAAAAAAGGATTATTCTATTTTTGAATTACGCATTAAAAGGAGAATAATAACTTTAGTTGCATAAATTTCATAATTTATGCAATTTAAGTTATTAAGAACTTTTAGCATACTTAATTTTTAACTTAAAACATTATTATATATATATATATATATATAATATATATATATATATATATATATATATATATATATATATATATATATATATATATATATATATATATATATTGCATCACCTCTTGTGTATTGCTACAGACCTTTTTTAGTTGCTGAGATAGGGTCCTGTACTTTTCTCTGCCATCTTGTTTTTAATTTGAAAAGATTGTCTCTCCATCGAATCTTTTGATGACCACACTTTCGATTGTTCACTTGATTAACATCGAGATCTCTATTGTTTTTCGTTAGTGCCACATGATCAGCCCATTTTTTTTTTAAGGCTGTCAACATATAAGCCACATTCATTTAGTGGGCAGTCCAAAATTCCCCACAAAATTTTTATCATGTTAAACTTCGAATGGACTCCCAGAGCCCGAAAATCATTGTTGACAAAATTGTGTCAAACATAAATCAGATTAAGACTCGGTTTTTATTGCCAGCAAAAAGTTTGAACTGACGGTTTGCTGACTTTCAAGATTTAAAGTTCAACTTCTCTATAAATTCGAATAGTGCATTTGATGTAGGGCGAAGCTTCTTGACATGGTCCAGATGGGCCATAGCTCATGGATTTCAGGAATATGTCTGCTAACCGACCCAACATTGCCTCGGACGCTTTGTGAAGAGTTTTTGCAAGTTGGCAGTAATTTGGTGGACAATTTTTCAAACCATTGAAGTTCCAAGAATTTGTGCATTTTAAATGAAGACTTACAGATGTGGAGGATATGTTGGAAGGTACTGCTGTCCCGTTATTTGAGAGATAATTTGGTTTCTAGCGTATCAATCAATGGCTTCAGGTAGTAAATAATAGCAAGTGCAAGAGATATATTGTTTATTGCAGTTTCCACGCAAAGTTGGTAAATTACTTGCATGTGTTCAAAAGCTGAATTGATATTCTGAAACCAGTTTTTCTCTGGTTTTTTTTTTCATTAATGGTTGTGCTGACTCTATCGTTGTTTTTTTAGATGACGATCCCGTACAGCAATCTAGAAGGAAGATAAATCTCCTTCTCTTCAACTCTTTTTGTCAAGCACTTTGAAACATCGGATTATGATTACGTCGTTAATATATATATATATATATATATATATATATATATATATATATATATATATATATATATATATATATATATATATATATATATATATATATATATATATATATATAAATTAAAAAAGATAAAAAAAACTTCACTTAGTAACAAATTGATTATAATACTGAATGAGTAGCAAATAATATTTATTGACATTAGATACTAAGATTTGAGGAATTTGATATTCGAATGCAAATAATTTAACAAAAGTATCGTAAATAATAATAATAATAATAATTATAATAATAATAATAATAATAATAATAATAATAATAATAATAATAATAATAATAATAATAATAATAATAATAAAATAATAATAGTAATCTTAAATCTTTATTTAATTTTCAGTTACAAATTTACAAATACAAATATCGTGTACTTTACATGTTTTGATACTAAACTGAAATGGGCTTCTGGGGAGACGAAATCGTTCCTTGAGCTCATTAAAATTATTATACATAATATCATACATTATATAGTATTCCAAATTTTGAATATTGTAAGTTTTATGATAATTAATTTTATTATACATTATGATCGTACTCTTAATAATAATAATAATAATAATAATAATAATAATAATAATAATAATAATAATAAATAATATAATAATAAAAAATAATAATAATAATAATAGATAATAATAATGATAAAAAAAATAAAAAAATAAAATAATAATAATAATAATAATAATAATAATAATAATAATAATAATAATATAATAAGGCGAAGAAGAAAAAAACAATAATAATAATAATAATTGTGATAATAAAAAGCGTAATGATAATAGTAATAATAATAATAGTAATAATAATAATTATTATTATTATTATTATTATTATTTATTGAAATTATACAATTATATATATATATATATATATATATATATATATATATATATATATATATATATATATATATATATATATATATATATATATATATATATATATATATATATATATATATATATATATATATATATATATATATATATATATATTATATATATATATATATATATATATATATATATATATATATATATATATATATATATATATATATATATATATATATATATATATATATATATATATATATATATATATATATATATATATATATATATATATATATATATATATATATATATATATATATATATATATAATATATATATATATATATATATATATATATATATATATATATATATATAATATTAAAAAACACTAACACCTATAAAAATCCTCCCAATAAACGAGACATTTTTGTCAAATCTGAGCACTCTCCATTCATAGAGATTTGTTGTTGTCAGCTGCGAATTTCAGCCCCTTAATTAATATAATGTAAAAAATGTTCCCTATTGCTATGTGCTTCAATTAAGCTTTTCCAATAACATAATCTTTGATTACGGACAGCCCCAAAAGAAGAAAAAATAGCTAAACAAGCAATGACAAGAATAATAAAAACAACAAAAGGCAAAATAAAAAAATAAAGCGAGAACAAGAATTAGAAGAAAAATAAGAATAAACGAAAACCAGACAAGATCCACAGCAAAAAGAAACCTATGAGCAAAACGAGCAAGAAAAGAAAGACAAGACCAAGTAGAATAAAAAAAAACAAGAGAATGTAGTGCAAGTTGATAAACAAAATAGCTACAATTATCTTGTAAGAATAATATGTTATTAAACTTCATAAATACTTTAATCCCAATAATAAAGTAGAATCTCTTTTGTGCGAAATTCATAAGAAAGGCTGTCCTTAACTGGATCACAAATATCATATCTTCCAACACTCTATAAATATACATATTCACACTCGTATGTATACTATATATATATTATATATATATATATATATATATATATATATATATATATATATATATATATATATATATATATATATATATATATATATATATATATATATATATATATATATATATATATATATATATAAACAAAGATGCATTAACAGTCTTTAAGGTCGCTCTTATTTTGATATTGTCCCTTTTTTTTAAATATAAAGTTTTAATAGCTGGGGCGGAGTTGGTGGGGATTTTTTAATTTGAGTTCTTCATCTGTGGAGCGTTTACTTCTCGGTTTTTTAATTAACCTTTGTTTTTTTTTCTAAAAAAAATAAAAATAAAAAAAAAAAATTAAGGAGTCTGATGAGGACACATTTGAGCCAAAAGGCCTAACTCCTTTTTATCTTAATTTTCATTTTGGTAATTTCTTTATATATATATATATATATATATATATATATATATATATATATATATATATATATATATATATATATATATATATATATATATATATATATATATATATATATATATATATATATATATATTAACGTTTTAACGTAACAAATGAGTTCATTAAAGGAGGTAAAATTGCAAATCTGTCAGGAATATGAAGTTATTAAGAACATATGTTTCTCTATAATATATATATATATATATATATATATATATAATATATATATATATATATATATATATATATATATATATAATATATATATATATAGTCAGACTCCAATTTGAACCACTTAAATATTTCAAAAACTACTGAACGTACGTAAAAAAGGATATACATTTTTGGAATCCTTGTCGAATTTTAGGTAAGAAAATTGGAAAATATTTTAAAATAAATTTTTAAAAAATGTTTGTGTACGATAAGTATGATTTAACAAAACTAATTCGACTTATTTAACCTGAACGACCGAAGATGGCCGTTGTATACAAGCCTAACTGATGTATTACACCATATATATATATATATATATATATATATATATATATATATATATATATATATATATATATATATATATATATATATATATATATATATATATATATATATATATATATATATATATATATATTTCACATCTTTTAAAATTTCTTAGTCATTAGCGAAATTTAAGTTATTCCAATTTCGATAAATTTATTTTTTAAAAAAAAGAGACATTGCCAGACGTACGATTCTTTCTAGCGCAATAAAAAGTAAAATTTACTTCCGTAATAAATTTATTATAAGATTTTTTATTTTTATTTCCAAATTTTTCTTAACTAAAATTCGACAAGGATTCCAAAAATATAATCCTTTTTTACGTACGTTCAGTAGTTTTTTAAATATTTAAGTGGTTCAAACTGGAGTCTGGCCTATATATATATATATATATATATAATATATATATATATATATATATATATATATATATATATATATATATATATATATATATATATATATATATATATATATATATATATATATATATATATATATATCATACTTAAACAAGCAAGCAAACAACATTTTTCAAAGTTATAATTTACTTTCCAACTGATTTAACATTTAATTTATTTTTCCAGATAAAAGTAAAAAAATTTTTGCAAAAATGAATCACATTTTATAACCACTTTAATTTTAATTAATTTTATGAATGATTTAGTATCAAATTTATTTTATTTTTTTCAGAAAAAAACAAAATGAAATTTTTCGTAATAATAAAATATATTATTATGACATTATTTGGATTTTCTTTAACACTTATTTTGATTCCAATTTTACTCCCTTTCGCTTTATTTTTTGGATTTATTTGCCTTATTGCACAAATTGTAATTAAATTCAAGTATGGAATGCAAACTCGGAAAGCCCGAGGCACTGACGTAGTTCACGGGAAGAGAACCGTTCATAGTTATCCCATCATCAACATAGCAATTAGAATAAAAGGAAAATTGGATAGGAAATTAATTTGTGAGAAAACACTGACTTTAATTAATGACCATTTTAACACAAACGGAGAGAAAACATACAAAAGACTGACTGAAATTTACAGCAGCGCTTTTGGATATAATATATGGAAGCCGTTTGATAATTTCTGTATTGAAAATCACGTCAATGAAGTATCACTTGACGAAGTGTATGGAACGCATAAAAACACGGAAAATCAGAAAGAACATTGTCAAAATTACAAAACTTTAGCAAGGAAAGAAACTTTTAATGAAGAAATGCCAAAATGCAACGTGAAATGGTCGGAGTTGATGAAACTAATTTTAGACAAATATGGAATGAAAATATTTGACGAAAATAAACCTCAGTGGGAAATACTTCTTGTTAAGGATGACAAAGATAGGTATAAAAATATATATATATATATATATATATATATATATATATATATTATAATATATATATATATATATATATATAATATTATATATATATATATATATATATATATATATATATATATATATATAGTGTATATATATAAAGTACTGAAGGATTTTCCTCTTTTAACATAATTTTACATTATTTATTTTAAATACACATATGCCCCATGTATAATGATGCTAACTTCATATTTATTAGAAGACTACTACCAATAATAATAATAAAAATAATAATAATAATAATAATAATGATAATGACAATAATAATAATAATAATAATAATAATAATAATAATAATAATAATTATAATAATAGTAGTAATAATAATAATAATAATAATAATAATAATAATAATAATAATAATAATAATAATAATAATAATAATTATAATGCAATAATTAAGATCGTTTCTTTTCCAGCTATACAGTTTTGTATCGGTTCCACCACGCATTATCTGATGGTATCTACTTATCGAGGATGTTTTGCGAAGACATGATTGACGTTCCTTACTTTTTGTTTGCTAAATACAGACCTCCTCATCCTGCCATTAGGTATGTGTATTATATATATATATATATATATATATATATATATATATATATATATATATATATATATATATATATATATATATATATATATATATATATATATATATGTGTGTGTGTGTGTGTGTGTGTGTGTGTGTGTGTGTGTGTGTGTGTGTGTGGGTGTGGGTGTGGGTGTGATGATTATATAAGGTATATTTTTAATATAGAGAAAGCAACTGAAAAAGTGCGAAGATGTTCTAAAAACACCCTAGAAAATCTAATCTCTTTGAAGGACGCTTTTTATCAGAAATAATGTAATACTTTCAAAGAATGTGACCACAAATTGAATATCAATAAATTATTCGGTTTATTTGTGTGTATTCGAAGGTCTTGTAGTTCTTTAAAAGACAGCGTTGAATAGATAGAATTGAAAATTTTAGATATTAAAAACTACAGTTGAACATAATATATATATATATATATATATATATATATATATATATATATATATATATATATATATATATATATATATATATATATATATATATATATATATATATATATATATATATATATATATATATATATATATATATATATATATATATTTATACACAAAACTTTCCCAACAATTGTGGGGTGGTGTCTACCGTAAGCCACAATCATTCCTAATACTCATATACTTGACACTCTTTTCCACTCACTTCTATCCTCCGTCAACCGCACACTCTCCTCCCAGCTCAACCCTCTGTCCCTCAATTACTCCTAGACCAGGCTCATCCAACCTCTTTTTGGTCTCTCCCTACCTCTAATACCCACCATTTCTGAAACGAGAACCTTTTTTGCCAATCACACCTCATTCATCCAGCAAACATGTCCAAACCACCCCAGCATGCTCTGTTCAGCTCTCCCAACCAAACTCCTTCTCCAACTACTTATCTCCCTTATTCTCATATTCCTGACTCCCCGTTCTTCTTATATCACATACCGCTCGCAGACCCTTCATTTCGAAAACCTCAACTTTTTCCATTTCTTTGCATTCAACCTTGAAACCTCGCTACCATATATAACTATCGGTACACAGCAACCCTCGAACATTTTCAACTTCACCACTCTGTACACCCCTTCTCTGTTTCAAATATACTTCAAATCTCCTAGCACATTCTCTCCTTTCTCTTATTTTATGCCCCATTTCATCGTCCACACTACAATCTTCTCTCAAAAAATTCACCCCCAGGTATTCTAAAGAGTTAACCCACTCCAATCTCTCCCTCCTTACTTTAATCTGCAATTCATGGCTCCAACTTATACCCCTTCCCTTTTTTCATCCATAATACTTTACTTTTGCACGCATTTACTCTTAAGTCCAACACGACACAACCTTTTACAAATTTCTCCACCAAAACCTTCAAATCCTCTTGTGACTCTGCCAATTAGACAACATCATCTGCATACAATAACACATTCATGCCCCATGTTTCCTGTTGTTCTCTCATTCTCACCCCTCTACCTTCTCTAACCAAGAATCTCATTACCTTGTCAATAAATAATTTATACAACCCCAGAGACATTACACAACCCTGTTTCAATCCTTTATTTACATAAAAAAAATTAGTTTTCATTCTATTTACTCTCACACATGCCCTGCTATCCCTATAAAATATCCTTATACCCTCCATATCCTTCCCTCAATTTCATACTCACTCAGAACCTCCCAAGTTTACCCCTACCCACAAGATCATAAGCTTTTTCCAGATCCAAAAAACACATTTTCCATTCCTTCCCCTTATCTCTTCTTTTCTCTTCGATCATTCTTAAAGTGAATACCTGATACGTACATCCCCTGCTTTCCCTAAATCCTCCTTGTTCCTCACCTACCGACCCACTCATCCCTATCCTTCTCATTAAAATTCTACCATATACTTTCCCTACTACGCTTAGCAAACTAATCCCCCTATAACTCCCAATTATCATCCTTTCCTTTATATAAAGGAACCATACACGCATCTTGTCAGTCTTGAGAAACCTTTCCCAATACCCAACATAAATTAAACAATCTTACCAACCGTTTTATTGCATTTATCCCTCTTTCCAAGAACATCTCTCCATTTATTTTATCGAAACCAGACGATATCCCCCTCTTCACTTTATTCAGTTCTTTACCTATTTCTTCTGCCGAATATATATATATATATATATATATATATATATATATATATATATATATAATATATATATATATATATATATATATATATATATATATATATATATATATGCTTCTTGTCTTCAAATTTATGACTGTTCTTGAAGATCTGAACGGAATTTCCCGGTGGAATCGCCTCTACCTTGTGAAATTCAACTCCTTTTAATGTCAAAAACACCTCCAACTTTCCTCTGTCCTTCGACAGCTCTGCCGTCTCACCGGTAAAAAACATTATTATTCTTGTCTGAACATAAGCAATAAATTTTCTTGGAAACCTCATATCATAATGGTTGCTAAGGTGGTTTTAAAGAAGCTGGGAATACTGTTCAGTTTGGGAGAATTTTTTTTTTCTTCCGAACAGTTGTTCCAATTATATAAGGGTCTTATCCGCCCTTGTATGGAGTACTGTTCTCACATTTGGGGAGGGCTCTGGTTCTACCAGTCTTCTGGATAAGGTTGAATCTAAAGCTAAAAGATTAATAAACTTTCCGCTGTTTTCAAACTCTCTCGACCCTCTGTTTCTACGAGGTGATGTTGTTTCACTCTCTCTTCTCAATAGATGCTACAAGGTAGATGCTCGAGGGAATTGACCTCCAGCATTCCATCACCATTGCGTCACTCTTGCAGCAAAAGCGGTGCGATGCTTTCGCATGAATTTTAGGTGAATGTGGTAAAATCCAGGCTTGTCCGTTGTGATTTTTCCTTCTTTCTTTCTTTCCAATGGTAAGTTTTGTGAAACTCTCTGTCTTCATCTGTTTTTCCTGCTCCCGTTAATCTTCCTCTCTTCAAGGCCCCCGTCTGGGCTCACCTGAGAGATTTGCGTTAGTGTGGGTCTGAGTGGGTTTTCTTTTATTTTATAAATCTGCCCACTCCTAGAAAAGGGCTCAGCCCGTGAGCTGTGGTAAACTGTAATATATATATATATATATATATATATATATATATATATATATATATATATATATATATATATATATATATATATATATATATATATATATATATATATATATATATATATATATATATATATATATATATATATATATATATATATATATATATATATATATATATATATATATATATATATATATATATATATATATATATATATATATATATATATATATATATATATATATATATATATATATATATATATATATATATATATATACATATATATATATATTAGGGATGAAGCGATACCAAAATTTTTACCGATACCTAAAAAATACCCGATACCCGATACCTAAAAATATGCCGATACTTGCCGATACTACCGATACCGATACTTTACTCTTATCCAAAAATTTTGCCAATACCGATACCGATACTGAAAAAGTCAATACCAATACCGATACCGATACAGTATCGGAAAATATGCCAATACTTGCCGATACCGATGCTTCACTCCATCCCTAATATATATATATATATATATATATATATATATATATATATATATATATATATATATATATATATATATATATATATATATATATATATATATATATATATATATATATATATATATATATATATATATATATATATATATATATATATATATATATATATATATATATATATATATATATATATATATATATATATATATATATATATATATATATATATATATATATATATATATATATATATATATATATATATATATATATGAGGAGAGAGAGAGAGAGAGAGAGAGAGAGAGAGAGAGAGAGAGAGAGAGAGAGAAAAGAGAGAAAAAGAGTCAAAAATAAGGTTGAAAAAAAAAAAAAAAATTATTTTTTATTTTATTTATTATCATTATAAAAATTATCATTATTATTATTATTATCGTTATCATCATTATTATTAATATTATTATTATTATTACTATTATTATTATTATTATTATTATTATTATTATTATTATTATTATTATATTCAAATATAATCATTTTATTATATTTTTAGATTTTTAACTAGTGTCTGGTCGATCACTCTTCTTCCATTTGGTTTGTGGAAAATTGTTTCTCATCGCGATCTCAATCCACTACATGGAAAGCGACTTTCTGGGAAAAAGGTACACTAATCTACTATTTAACTAATAATAATAATAATAATAATAATAATAATAATAATAATAATAATAATAATAATAATAATAATAATAATAATAATAATAAAAATAATAATAA
>SEYY01020928.1:77500-85000 GCA_009176605.1 Armadillidium nasatum
TTCATACTTTTTCGTTTTCTGTTAGAAATAACACGCCTAACTCTCATAAAATAACTTAAAAACTGAATGCATGACTAATGTAAAATCAGTGAAGTAATGAAAATAGAAGAATTTTCAAATACACTTTAAAAAATCAGATCAACAAGTCAAATATTTGCCTACTCCTTGAGCACTCTACGGGTGATGGAATTCGAACTGCAAGTTACTTGAGCACGTTCAGTTGCTCTACCTTTAATATACATATATATATATATATATATATATATATATATATATATATATATATATATATATATATATATATATATATATATATATATATATATATATATATATATATATATATATATATATATATATATATATATATATATATATATATATATATATATATATATATATATATATATATATATATATATATATATATATATATATATATATATATATATATTTTATGTCTCCTCCGGTGGGCAAAGGCCAGAGGCCTACCAAATTCCACCGGAGTTGGGAAAGGTCTATTTTCATGGTCGATGGTGGCCGACGTGTCCAGACACACGGCGTTTGAAAGTATGCAAGTCAAAGGAAGTTGGGAAAACAGATGAAGGGAGTGTGTTCCAGACTTTACCAGTAGAGTATATGTAAGACTGAGCATAGCGGTTAAGTCTGGGGTCGGAGAGTTGGACAGAGAAAGGATGAGAATGTGTAGAAAGGCGTGTCGCACGAGCTCTTCTCAATGGAGGAGGTATGCAACGAGAGAGTTCAGAAGAGCAGTGTCCGTTGTAATAGCGATAGTAAAGAGAGAGTGACGCAACAATTCGACGGGCAGAAAGAGATTGTAGAGAGTTAGTAAGAGCAGGAGAGTTGATGAGACGAAATGCCCTAGACTCCACCTTCTCTAGGAGAGCTGTATGTGTGGAACCACCCCAGATGTGTGAAGCATACTCCATACAGGGACGAACAACACCCCTATACAGAGCAAGCAACTGGGGTGGCGTGAAGAAATTCTGAAGGCGCCTCAGAACACCCAACCTCTTAGAAGCTTGTTTAGAAAGAGAAGTAATGTGATCTTTCCAAGAAAGATCACGAGAAAAAGAAACACCAAGAATATTAAGGACAGATGAAGGCATGAGTTGTGTGTTTTCGAAGAAGATATCATAGTTGTGTGGAAGATTGTGTCGAGTGGAGAGATGGAAGGAACTGAGTTTTTGAGGCATTGAAAACAACCATGTTTTCTCTGCCCCAATTTGAAATACGAGAAAGATCAGAGGTTAGTTGCTCCAAGGCTACCCTTCTCGAGTCTATCAACTGCTGTTGGGTGGGACGTTTTTCAAAATGGAAAGGAATAATGAAGGGTGGAGTCATCAGCATAGGAGTGGATAGGAGATGAAGGTAATAGAGAGAAGGTCATTAATGAAAAGTAGAAAAAGTGTTGGGATAGTACAGAACCCTGAGGAACACCACTGTTAATAGATTTAAAGGATGAACGGTGGCCGTCTACAACAGCTGCTATAGAACGACCGGAAAGGAAATTAGAGAGAAGATCACAGAGAGAAGGATAGATACCGAAAGAGGGAAGTTTAGAAATCAAAGCTTTGTGCCAGACTCTATCGAAGGCTTTCGATATGTCCAGCGCGACAGCAAAAGATTCACCGAAATGCCGAAGAGCGGAGGACCAAGAGTTCAGAGAGAAGGGAAAGAAGATCACCTGTAGAGCGTTTCTTACGAAAGCCATACTGGCGATCAGAGATAAGATTAGAAGAATTGAGATGCTTCCAAATCTTCCTGTTAAGGATAGATTCGAAAACTTTAGAGAGAACGGAGGTCAAAGAAATAGGACGGTAGTTGGAGGGTTGAGAGGGGTCCCCCTTCTTCGGCACAGGTTGAATGAGCGCACGTTTCCAGCAAGAAGGGAAGGTTGAAGTAGAGAGACAAAGACGAAATAGTTTACCGAGGCAGGGTGCAAGCTCGGAAGCACAAGTTTTGAGAACCACAGGAGGAATACCATCGGGACCGTACGCCTTCTTAGTATTAAGCTCAGAGAGAGCAGAAATGACATCTTTAGAAGAAATTACTAATTTTAGGCATAATTGAGTTAGAGGGGGTTGAAGGAGGAGGAACAGCTCCGGAATCGTCTAAGGTTGAATTAGAGGCAAAGGTTTGAGCAAAGAGTTCAGCTTTAGAAGAAGGTAAAACGGCAGTTGTGCCGTCGGAAGATATTAAAGGAGGGAAAGTGGAAGAAGCAAAGTTAGAGTTGACATTTTTTGCAAAATGCCAGAAAGAACGTGAAGAAGAGGAACCAGAAAGATTATTGCATTTTTCTACGGAGAAAGGAGTTTTTAGTGTTACGAAGGATAGATTTTGCACGATTCCGGGATGAAATATAAGTAGCGTGAGTTTCTGGAGTTTGAAGACGACGGTAATCCCTGAAGGCAGCATCCCTGCGGCGGATAGCACGAGAACAAGCAGAGTTAAACCAAGGTTTGTTAGGTTTAGTAGAAGGGAAAGAATATGGAATGTATGCCTCCATGCCAGAGAGAATCACCTCAGTAATGCGTTCTGCACACTCCGAGGGACCCCTCCCACGGAAGCAATAATCATTCCACGGGAAATCAAAGAAGTACGACCGCAAGTCCGACCAGCTTGCGGCACCGAAGTGCCACAAGCGTTTCCTTTCCGTAGAAGGGGGTCTTTCCTGCGGAAGACTTGAAGAGATAGAAGAGGATACAGAGATAAGAAGATGATCGGAGGAACCCAGAGGAGGAAAGAGCTTAACAGTATAAGGAGAAGGATTAGAAGTTAGGAAAAGGTCTAGAACGTTGGGTTCATCTCCAAGACGATCAGGGATACGAGTAGGGAGCTGCACCAACTGCTCAAGGTCGTTTTGGATAGCGAAAAGGAAGGCACGTTCACCAGCTGTATCATGAGAACTAGAAGAAAGCCATTGGCGGTGGTGAACATTGAAATCACCTAATATGATGATTTCAGAGAAAGGAGAAGAAGAGAGAATGTGCTCTATTTTGGAGTTTAAATAGTCGAAGAATTTAGCATAGTCAGTAGAATTAGAAGATAAATAAACTGAACAAATGAATTTAGTCGTAGAGTGGCAAGAGAGCCTAAGCCATAAGGTGGAAAATTCGGAAGACTCCAAATTAGAGACACGAGAACAAACGACATCGTTGCGCACATATGCACAACAACCGCCTTTGGCTGAAAATTGAGGATAGAGACAGTAGGAGGAAACAGAATAGGGTTTGCTATCAGAACGCTCAAACATCTGAGTTTCGGTCAAGAATAAGAGGTGAGGTCTAGAAGAAGAGAGGTGATGTTCAACAAAGTGGAAATTAGAGTGCAGACCGCGAATGTTGCAGAAATTAATGAAAAAAATAGACCGTGCATCAGGACAAGCCGGCGGCCGAGTCTTGGTGGCACCAACCCCATCACCGGAGGCCACCAACTCCCAAGTGGTGATGGGGAAGGGGTGGATGAGGGGCTATTTTTGGAAGCCGCCCCCCGTGGCTTCTCCGAGGCTACCGAAGTTGACGCCATTTTGATTTATTTTATTTTTTTTAAGATGTGTTAGAAATGTTTTATGTATGTAAAGGAGAGCCACTCCGTGTAGATAGAAGGTGAGCGCGAAAGGGAGCGAACCATTGGGCACCGGGATGAGATAGGAGTACCTTTAACACCCCGTATACCCAACAGGGGGTAATCTCATCGCTTCGGGAGCGCTACTTCCCTCCCCCGTAAAATATATATATATATATATATATATATATATATATATATATATATATATATATATATATATATATATATATATATATATATATATATATATATATATATATATATATATATATATATATTATATATATATATATATATATATATATATATATATATATATATATATATATATATATATATATATATATATATATATATATATATATATAAGTGGTTCGCACTGAGATATTTATTTAAAAATTCTTTCTCCCTAATAATCACTTTTTATAAAACACAGATATTAAAAACAGCTTTATTAGTAACATAATATTTCTTTTAAGTATGACAAATCCTAGCTTTCGAGGAGCATTTTCGCTCCACCTCTTTCAGGGTATGTCAAGAAAAGAATTGTTGTTATGACTTTATTCCTCAATTATGAATCCTGAGCTGGTTGGTTGTTTGAATCATTCCTTCCTGCCCATTTCTCCAAAGTCCGCTTAATGTTGTCACATGAAGAGGAATGCTTTAAGTAGTTGTTCGTGATATTATCTAATTTGTAGTTTCCGGTGTCTCGATTAAAGTTTATACTGTTTTTAATTGCGAAGGATTCGTAAAATTTTCGGAAGTTATGATTGTTGATATATTTTAGTGTTTCGAAGTTGTCTATTTTAATCATATGTCCTTCTTTTTGGAATTCCATGCAACTCATGTAAGGAAATATATATAGGAGAAACCACAGACATCAAGAGACGTAGATATCAACACTCATATGACCTTCGCACATTTAATCAGCTTTCACCATTAATTTCCCATCTGCAAAAAGAAGGACATATGATTAAAATGGACAACTTCGAAGCACTAAAATATATCAACAATCATAACTTCCGAAAATTTTACGAATCCTTCGCAATTAAAAACAATATAAACTTTAATCGAGACACCGGAAACTACAAATTAGATAATATCACGAACAACTACTTGAAGCATTCCTCTTCATGTGACAACATTAAGCGGACTTTGGAGAAATGGGCAGGAAGCAATGAATCAAACAACCAACCAGCTCAGGATTCATAATTGAGGAATAAAGTCATAACAACAATTCTTTTCTTGACATACTCTGAAAGAGGTGGAGCGAAAATGCTCCACGAAAGCTAGGATTTGCCATACTTAAAAGAAATATTATGTTACTAATAAAGCTGTTTTTAATATCTGTGTTTTATAAAAAGTGATTATTAGGGAGAAAGAATTTTATAAATATTATATATATATATATATATATATATATATATATATATATATATATATATATATATATATATATATATATATATATATATATATATATAAAGTAAATAGAGCTAAACACACTGGAGGATAAAGAATTACTTACCTCCTCGGGGGTCGAACCACCGCATGTTGCGACTGAGATCAACTAAAGACGCGGCGCTCTACCACTGAGCCATCCACGAACCCAAAAAAGTTCGCTTCAAGAACAGTTTCAAGCAACCGATCTTCCCGTCAAGGTATAATCACCAGGTTTTCACCCTGTTCCTCCCCACTCTTTAGGTATTATCAAATAAATGCTTATAAACCAAGCAGTAAATAATAAAGTAAATAGAGCTAAACACACTGGAGGATAAAGAATTACTTACCTCCTCGGGGGTCGAACCACCGCATGTTGCGACTGAGATCACTAAAGACGCGGCGCTCTACCGCTGAGCTATCCACGAACCCAAAAAAGTTCGCTTCAAGAACAGTTTCAAGCAACCGATCTTCCCGTCAAGGTATAATCACCAGGTTTTCACCCTGTTCCTCCCCACTCTTTAGGTATTATCAAATAAATGCTTATAAACCAAGCAGTAAATAATAAAGTAAATAGAGCTAAACACACTGGAGGATAAAGAATTACTTACCTCCTCGGGGGTCGAACCACCGCATGTTGCGACTGAGATCAACTAAAGACGCGGCGCTCTACCACTGAGCCATCCACGAACCCAAAAAAGTTCGCTTCAAGAACAGTTTCAAGCAACCGATCTTCCCGTCAAGGTATAATCACCAGGTTTTCACCCTGTTCCTCCCCACTCTTTAGGTATTATCAAATAAATGCTTATAAACCAAGCAGTAAATAATAAAGTAAATAGAGCTAAACACACTGGAGGATAAAGAATTACTTACCTCCTCGGGGGTCGAACCACCGCATGTTGCGACTGAGATCAACTAAAGACGCGGCGCTCTACCACTGAGCCATCCACGAACCCAAAAAAGTTCGCTTTCAAAAAATTTACTTTATTATTTACTGCTTGGTTTATAAGCATTTATTTGATAATACCTAAAGAGTGGGGAGGAACAGGGTGAAAACCTGGTGATTATACCTTGACGGGAAGATCGGTTGCTTGAAACTGTTCTTGAAGCGAACTTTTTTGGGTTCGTGGATGGCTCAGTGGTAGAGCGCCGCGTCTTTAGTTGATCTCAGTCGCAACATGCGGTGGTTCGACCCCCGAGGAGGTAAGTAATTCTTTATCCTCCAGTGTGTTTAGCTCTATTTACTTTATTATTTAATGCTTGGTTTATAAGCATTTATTTGATAATACCTAAAGAGTGGGGAGGAACAGGGTGAAAACCTGGTGATTATACCTTGACGGGAAGATCGGTTGTTGAAACTGTTCTTGAAGCGAACTTTTTGGGTTCGTGGATGGCTCAGTGGTTGAGCGCCGCGTCTTTAGTTGATCTCAGTCGCAACATGCGGTGGTTCGACCCCCGAGGAGGTAAGTAATTCTTTATCCTCCAGTGTGTTTAGCTCTATTTACTTTATTATTTACTGCTTGGTTTATAAGCATTTATTTGATATATATATATATTATATATATATATATATATATATATATATATATATATATATATATATATATATATATATATATATATATATATATATATATATATATATATATATATATATAACCACAAATTTGTCACACCATGGCTGAAATCCTTGGAGAAGGTTATAAATGTAGGAGCTGATAGTCTTGAAACAAAATTTTACCGTTCATGTATGTGCACAGATATCCCGTACGTACGTCAAATTGTGACTGGTTGTTGTAGTTAACCTTAATGTCCTACTGTCGAGGAACAGCAGTTACATCGTATAGGGTAGTTGCGGCATAATGGAAAAGGCTACCAATTATTTGTCACGTGATGAATGTGTGGAGGTAGTAGCATTAGCAGCTTACAGCCACAGTCACCGCTATACCTCGGACATAGGCTTAACGTTGCACCACAAGCATTGGAGAGTCATAATTCAATTCGAGAAGACCAACGAATACCGTTGACTACCGAGACAAGGCAGACCACACTCGACAACTTGCCGTGAAGACCGATTTATACGGCAACGCGCAGTTTTGAAACCCTTCACAACAACAAGAAATCCAAAAGAGAGCTTCACGACATTCATGGAATTAACCTATGACCTTAATTTGTTGGCAGTTTGATGGAAGCAAGGTCATTGTGGTGAAATTGAGGTATGATCGTTGAAAATCTTTCCCAACTTTAGAAGGCTTTTCACCAAATATTAAATATTTATTTATAAAAGAATTATTGCTCCAGTATTCTTCCCATTTTAATTTGTGTTTTATATTCTTTAAAATGTTTTTAAAATTTCAATGCAAGTTATGAACACAAAACTGTGTTAGGCTTTTAACCTTATTTTCATTTTAAAACAAATTCAAAACCATAATGTTATTAAATAATTAAATAATTATTATACTAATTGTA
>SEYY01020928.1:87500-91130 GCA_009176605.1 Armadillidium nasatum
CTTATATAAAATAGACACACAGACACACACACACACACAGATATATATATATATATATATTATATATATATATATATATATATATATATATATATATATATATATATATATATATATATATATATATATATATATATTATATATATATATAGTGGGATGATAAATTCAAATCTAATTTTATTTTCTGTAGACATCATCGAAAGAACCTTAATAGAGCTTCTTAATCATAATTATTATTATTATTATTATTATTATTATTATTATTATTATTATTATTATTATTATTATTATTATTATTATTATTATTATCCTTATTATTAATATCATTATGCTTATTATTTTCATTATTATTACTATTATTATTGTTTCTGTCATTTTTATCGTTAAATTATTGTTATTTTATTATTATTATTATTATTATTATTATTATTATTATTATTATTATTATTATTATTATTATTATTATTTTATTATTATTCTTATTTTATTATTATTATTATTATTGTCATTTTTTTTGTTTACAATTGTCATAATTTAACTATTTTAATTAATCATTATTAAAATAATTCAAGAAACTTACTTCAATTCCAAATGTTTCCTTTATGTGTGTTTTACTCTTTAAATATATTGCCTTCTGATGAGGGCTCTTATTAGCTAGTTTAATTTAATCTCTTTCAATATTTTCCTTTCCATCCATCTCTACACCTACCAAAAATCCCACCCCCACCCCGTTTGCACCCCTTCAGGTACCTCAAACCACTTCTTTCTTCAATCTTTATCATATGTTTTTTTACAAGTCTATTAAACATATTAATCCCACTTTATCTTTCTTACTCAAATTCTCACCAATCATCCTCATTGAAAACACCTAGTTCACACATCCTCTACATTTTATAAGCTCTCTTGTTTCTCACTTCCCTCTTGCCAAATCTTTCACTCTCGATTCTAATACCCTCCCTTAAATCTTCCCTATCAAATTAAAAAAAATTTCACCCCATAATTCCTGCACACTATCTCATCCCCGTTCCCCTTACATAAAAGTAAATATAAATATAAATATAAATATATATATATATATATATATATATATATATATATATATATATATATATATATATATATATATATATATATATATAATATATATATATATATATTATATATATATATATATATATATATATATATATATATATATATATATATATATATATATATATATATATATATATATATATATATATATATATATTCGGGTATTGTGCTTTAAACAGAATCTAACTTTTATTTTCTTATTCTTGCTGTTGGTATTCTTGATGAAGCAATCTGAATACTGCTTGGTAATTGGTTAATTTCTAAGTCAGTCCTGAAAGCTAGCCTGTTATTCTCTGCAGCTGTTTAACTCATTTCATTTTTATGTTTGTTCATTTGAATATGTGCTCGAACACAATGTGTGATTTATATGATTATATTTTGACATAATTATCGAACCATCTATCAGTTATGCCTGTATCTCAGGGGAACGTCGATCCATTTATCAGTTAGGCTTGCATCCCACGCCATCGTCAATCGATCAGGTTA
The DNA here is from genome assembly GCA_009176605.1 of Armadillidium nasatum. NCBI lineage: Eukaryota > Metazoa > Arthropoda > Malacostraca > Isopoda > Armadillidiidae > Armadillidium > Armadillidium nasatum. The sequence continues at coordinate 89,082 of SEYY01020928.1, forward strand.
CATATATGCAAAAGCACATTGGTTATTACTTTCATACATACAAACTTAATTCGTCATTCAACAAAAAAAAAATAGCATCGATTCTGTATAACGCACAATGTTTAATATATATATATATATATATATATATATATATATATATATATATATATATATATATATATATATATATATATATATATATATATATTATATATAATATATAAAAAAAAATGTGGGATTTGTTAAAATCCGTATGTCATTTTTAAAAGAAGGATAAATCCAGCTTAATAGCCGATTAGTCTTTCTTTGAAAGGGAATTTAAAAATACTTTCAAAAAAGCTAAAAATAGAAATAGGTGAAACCGACAGAGGCTTTTTCAATAAATGGAAAAAAACAAGAAAAACTATTGGTCACTGTTATTAATTTACGAGTATATCAAAATTAATTAATGAGGTTTTATGTGGTGAATTTTTTTTTTTTTTTTTTTTTTTATAATAAGGGGGAGGAAGTGTTTATATTTTTAATAACATTTTAATTATTTCCTTTGACCATTATGAAAATAATTTTCAGCTGAAATCAAAACACTGATTAAAATTTTAAACCTAATTAAATCTTACACTCAAATTTCATTATTCATTCATATATATATATATATATATATATATATATATATATATATATATATATATATATATATATATATATATATATATATATATTATATATATATATCATTATACAAATGCTGAGGTCCTCTATTTAGGGGATTTCAACGTACACCACACTGAGTGGTTGGGTTCCTCTCATACTGATACAGGTGGGAGGGAGGCCAATTCATTCAGCATTCTTAACGATCTGGAGCAGTTGATTAGGAACCCACACACATTCCAGATCATCCTAACCAATTCTTGAATACACTTGATTTATGCTTCACCACTACTCCTTCTAGTTATAAATACACCATTTTCCCTCCTTTTGGTAACTCTGACCATAATCTTATAGCTCTTAGTTATAATGCTTTCTCTCCAACAGCTCCACCATGCCCTAAACGTACTTTCTGGCACTTTAATCGGGCTAATTGGGGGGCAATGCGCCGCTTCTTTGCTAACTATCATTGGAGTGAATCTTGCTTTGTCTCGGGGGACGTTTCTGTCTCTGCTGAAAAGGTAGGGGCCGTAATCCTTTGGGCAGATTCATTCCATCTTCAACTAAATCTTTTCTCCTCAAAATCCATGGTTCGATGGCAATTGTTCTCTTGCCCTTCGGGAGAGAGACAATGCTTATCGTGAATGGAAAAACTCTCCTTCTCCTATCACTCTTACTAATTTTCATTCAGCCCGGAATCGATGCAGGGATGTTCTTCGACGGACTAAGCGTACTTTCATTAAAAGGAAGTGCGCTGACCTCCATGGCTCTCCTACTGATAAAAATTTCTGGCCTCTTGTCAAAAATATTTCTAACAACTTCTGTAAATCTGCCTTTCCTCCTCTTATTCGCTCTGATGGTTCTGTAGCTAATACTCCTTCTGAAAAGGCTAATCTCTTCGGCCTCCTTTTTTCATCTAATTCCACCCTGCTCGATTATGGCATCCCTCCTCCTCCTCCTTCTCCTCTCAGGTGTCCCATGCCTCTACCTATAATTACTCATGATCGGGTGCATGGAATCCTGAGAATCACTGAGCGTTCAGGAAGGCCAGCAGCCAGGATGGCATTCCTCCCCGTGTTCTGAGGGAGTGTGCGTTCTGAGCTTGACGCTTGTTCTTGTCCAATTCTACTCTCTATGCGTTAATACTAAAACTTTTCCTCAGTATCCTGGAAGCGTGCGTTGGTTCAGCCGATCCCGAAAAAAGGTAGCCGTTCTGACCCTTCTAACTATCGACCTATAGCTCTCACTTGTGTTCTATCTAAAATTTTTGAAACTCTCCTTAACTCTCATTTCCTGGATCATTTGGAGTCTCATTCTCTTCTCTTCTGAAATCATCAGTACACCTTTCGACGTTCGAGGTCTACTGGTGACATACTTTCCTATTTTATTAATTTATGATCTTCTAGTCTTAGGGACTTCGGG
>SEYY01020929.1:0-10000 GCA_009176605.1 Armadillidium nasatum
CCTTTGTCTCAGCTATCATTATTTTTGTTATTAAAAATTATTATCATTATTATTACTATTTTTATTTTCATTATCTTATTATAATTATTTTCAAGAAAAAATTTATATGAATTTGAAATCGAATCTGTTTTATTATTCCCTTAATATATATTTTACATGGATATGTATGATTTTATGCAGACATAAACGCACATACATTTGAATTAATACGTATATTCAATCTCGTTCGTAAATTAGCAAAATTGAAATTTAAAATTATCGAAAGAAAAAAACATTTAACCCATTTTAATGATTTTCCATTGCATACATTCCAATGCATCTAATTATTTGAGGAAAAAACACAACAGAGAGATTCATATCTAAACAAAGAGGGAGACTGACAGAGACAGATTGAGGGACAGATTGAGGGACAGATTGAGGGACAGATTGAGGGACAGATAGATAGATAGATAGATAGATAGATAGATAGATAGATAGATAGATAGATAGATAGATAGATAGGGAGAGATAGGTAGAAAAGAGAAAGAGAAAAATAGAGAAAGAAAGAGAATTAAGAAAGGGACAGGACGAAAGAACTGGACTGTATATTTGAAACATTTCTTTGTTCTGGCTCACGATATTATTATTATTTTTATTATTACTATTATTATTATTATTATTATTATTTTATATTATTATTATTATTATTATTATTATTATTATTATTATTATTATTATTATTATTATTATTATTATTATTATTATTATTATTATTATTGCCATTATTTTATTATTATTATATTAATATTATAATTATTCTTATTATTATCATTATTATGACATTATCATTATTAATATTATGAATAAAATCATATTATTATTATCGTTAAAAATCATTTATTATTGTTAAAATCAAATTATTATTATTATTGTAATAATAATATTATTATTAATATTATCATAATAAATTTATTATTATATTATCAATATTAAAATTATTATTATTATTATTATTATTATTATTATTATTATTATTATTATTATTATTATTATTATTATTATTATTATTATTATTTTTAAAATTGTCATAATTATTATTTTATTGTTATTATTATTATTTATTATTATTATTATTATTATTATTATTATTATTATTATTATTATTATTATTATTATTATTATTATTATTTTTATTATTATTATTAATATTATTGTTATTATTATTAATATTATTATTATTTTTATTTTTATCAGTATTATTATTATTATTCTTATTATCAGTACAATTAATATTATTATTATTATAATTATAATTATCACCTTTATTATATGGAAGATGAAACAGAGAAAATTACAGAAAAGAAGAAAAGAAATAATGTGACATGAAAAATGAATTTAGACGTGAACTTCGAAAGAAAAAAAAAAAGTAAAAAATTTATAAATAAATAAATGTAATAAAAAATAAAAAATAAATAAAAAATATAAAAAAATTAAAAAAAGAAAGAGAGAGAGAGAGAAAAAAAAATTAGGAAATATAAACTTTTTATAATTATTAAAAAGATATTTTAGATGTCAGTCATCGCATTTCTCATAAAAAATTAGGTTTTTACGCCTTTCAGTTAAAGATGAAATAGACTATTTTATTTATTTATTTGTTGAATTATTTATTCATTAATTTATTTATTTTACATAATTATTTATTTATTTATTGAATAGTTAATATAATTATTATTACTATTATTATTATTATTATTATTATTATTATTATTATTATTATTATTATTATTATTATTATTATTATTATTATTATTATTATTATTATTATTATCATTATTGTTATTATTATTATTATTATTATTATTATTATTATTATTATTATTATTATTATTTATTATTTTATTATAATTATTATTATTGTAATTATGATGATGATTATTATTATTATTATTATTATTATTATTATTATTATTATTATTATTATTATTATTGTCATTATTATATATTTTCCTAATTTGAATTCAATATGATAAGGAGAGAGAAACATATAAAAAAGGGAAAGAGGGATAAACTCGGAAAGAAAAAGTGAGAGAGAGAGAGAGAGAGAGAGAGAGAGAGAGAGAGAGAGAGAGAGAGAGAGAGGGAGAGAGATCCAAAGAGAGAGAGAGAGAGAGAGATCCAAAGATAGATAGATAGATGGATAGAGAGCGAGATATATTTAGAGTTAGATAGAGAAAAAAAAAAGAGAGAGAGAGAGAGAGAGAGAGAGAGAGAGAGAGAGAGAGAGAGAGAGAGAGAGATCTTATATTTGATAATAAAATATTAAAAATTTGTCGGTATGAATTGAATAATTTAAATATTCAAAAATGCAATTCAAAACTACAACAATATAATTTCATGAATGATAAATCTATTCAGCGACTCACACACTCCACACACCTCCGTACACTCTCTCACATATTCACATCCACACAGACACACACACACACACACACACATATATATAATATATATATATATATATATATTATATATATATATATATATATATATATATATATATATATATATATATATATATATATATATATATATATATATATATATATATATATTATATATATATATATATATATATATATATATATATATATATATTATATATATATATATATATATATATATATATATATATATATATATATATATATATATATATATATATATATATATATATATATATGTATATATATATATATATATATATATATATATATTATATATATATATATATATATATATATATATATATATATATATATATATATATATATATATATACCCTTTTAAACAAGGCTATAAAAACACATTTAGTAAACTACACTAAAAGCACATTTATTAAAACAAATAAAACAAAATCTAATACCAGATTGTGAAAACGTATATTTTCCAGCATCCCCAAAAAACATTCCAAAATTTAAATGAGCTTATTAATTTCGCGTCTTTGAATGATATGAAAAAACGAGAGGAAGAGAGATAGACCATGAGAGAAAAAGAGAGAGAGAGAGAAATAGATATTATTAAAAAAAAAAGAGTTATGAAATGAGAAATGGGTAAAATAAAGTATGGAATGAAAATTAACCGACTACATGGTAATAATGAAAGATGGAATTTTTTAAATTGAAATTCACGGATTACTTTTGCAACAAAAAAAAAAAAAAAAAGAGAGAGAGAGAGAGAGAGAGAGAGAGAGAGAGAGAGAGAATAGTGAATGTGACAGGTATAAAGAACTTTTAATTTTTTCCTTTAATTGTTTTCTGTGAAATCCCTCATAAGATAGTTTTTATTATTATTATTATTATTATTATTATTATTATTATTATTATTATTATTATTATTATTATTATTATTATTATATATTATTATTATTATTATTATTATTATTATTATTATTATTATTATTATTATTATTTATTATTATTTTATTATTTATAATTATTATTATTATTATTATTATTATATTATTATTATTATTATTATTATTATTATATATTATTTTATTATTATTATTATTATTATTATTATTATTATTATTATTATTATTATTATTAGTTTTACTTTTATTATTATTATTATTATTATTATTATTATTATTATTATTATTATTATTATTATTAATGTAATTATTAATTATTATGACAAATATATATTAGATTGAATTAATTGAATGGTATCTGTTTTAATAATAAATTTTATTATTATTATTATTATTATTATTATTATTATTATTATTATTATTTCATTATTATTATTATATTTATTATTATTATTATTATTATTATTATTATTATTATTTATTATATTATTTATATTCTTATTATTATTTATTATTATTATTATTTATTTTTTTATTATTATTATTATTATTATTATTATTATTATCATTATTATTATTATTATTTTTATTATTACTATTATTATTATTATTTATTATTATTATTATTCCTTTTGCCTATTTTTAATATTCCTTTTTAATTATTATTATTACTAATGTTTATTTTTATAATTATCTTTGCTTTTTATTTTTGTCATTGTTTTATTATTACTTTATTGCCACTATTATTATTATTATAATTATTATTATTATTATTATTATTATTATTATTATTATTATTATTATTATTTATCATTATTATTATTATATTTTTTATTTTTGTCTATTATTATTATATTTTTTATCTATTATAACTATATTGTCATTAAATTTTTATTTTATTATGGGTACTATTGTATTTAACTTCTATTATTACTACTATTATTATTGCTATTGCTATATTTATTATTGCTCATTATATTTATTCACCATATTTGTATAAAAATGATATTTAATTATATTGATGTAATATTTATCAACTAAACTTTGGTGTTCAAAGGAAACCAATGTGCTTCCCCTTAGAAGCCCCTTTTCAGAGTAATGTACAGCTAATTATAATATTTGTATCTAGTAGAGTAGGACCTACTGAAAAATGTATAACTTGTACTTATACTTCTGAATAAAGAATTTTGAAATTTGAAATTATTCTTTCTATTACTCTTATTATTATTATTATTATTATTATTATTATTATTATTATTATTATTATTATTATTATTATTTTTATTATTATTATTATTATTACTTCAACAATAACAACAAAATAATTCTCAGGTATCGCTAATTCTGAGAAGCTTTCCTATATATATTCTTAATCAGTAAGATTTTCAAATTCATCTTTAAAATATCTATTTTCATCTTTATGTTTACTTTATTATTTTTTTTTCATTTCATCATCATTCTTTTCATTTCTTCCTCTTTAATTCATTTATTTTCATCTTTATATTTGTTTCTTCATCTTTATTTTCATTTTTTCATCATTACTTTATTTTCGTTATTTTCTGATTTTTATTTTTATTTCTTCATCTTCATTTTCATTTCCTCATCCTTATATTCTTTGTAATCATTACTTTCATTTAAATCTTTATAGTTTAATTTTTTCATCTTTATTTTCATTTCTTCAATTATACTTTTATTTCTTCAATTTTATTTTAATTTCTTCATCTTCATTTTCTTTATAATCATTATTTTCATTTTAGGCTTTATAGTTTCCTTTCTTCATCCTTATGTTCATTTTTTCCTCTAATTTATTTATTTTCATCTTTAATTCATTTCTTCATCTTTACTTTCACTTCCTAATTTTTTTTTTTATTTCTTCATCTTCATTTTCATTTTCGCATCTTTATTTTCTTTGCAATCATTAGTTTCATTTTAATCTTTATAGTTTCATTTTTTCATCTTTAATTCATCTATTTACATCTTTATATTCACTTTTTCATCTTTATTCTCATTTCTTCATCTTTACTTTCATTTCTTCAATTTTTTTCATTATTTTAACATTATTAATTCATTATTTTAACTTTTATGCTATATTTTATCTATTATTTATTTAGTTATTTATTATTTATTTTAATCTATTATTTATCTGCAATTTGGTCATTATCTTTATTTTATTTTTTTACGTTATCATTTATCTATTAATCTTATCTTTACGTATTTCATTACCTTTTATCTGTTTTATGCTCTTCAATTTATTATTTTAACTTTTTTATCTATTATTTTTATATATATTACTTGACCCTTCACCCATTTGACACTTAAATTTATTACTTAATTTAAATTTTGCGTTATTCATATTTAATATTCCTAGACAAGAAACTCTAATTGTTTTAAAGGTCTGTAGATCGATACCCCTTCTTTCTAAGGTAAAATATATAAGCATCAATCTAAAGATCGGGAGATCGATACTTCTACTTTCTAATGTAAAATATATAAGCATCAATCTAAATATAGGGAGATCGATACCTCTACTTTTTAAGGTAAAATATATAAGCATCAATCTAAATATCGGGAGATCGATACCCCTACTTTCTAAGGTAAAATAAATAAGCATCAATCTAAATATTGGTAGATTGATACCTCTACTTTCTAAGGTTAAATATATAAACATCGATCTAAATATCGGGAGATCGATACCCCTACTTTCTAAGGTTAAATATATAAATATCGATCTAAATATCTAAAAATCAATACCTTACTTTCTAAGGTTAACTTATTGCAGGGAAGAAGAAACCGTCTGCTGTCCATTGCCACTCCTGAACCAACGTCTGAAGAAAAACTTCATTATTTAAATGTTGCTGTTCAGGCAATACGTGAGGACGATGTTAATAAGGTATTATTTACACACAAATGAACATTCATCTATACCTATATATATATATATATATATATATATATATATATATTATATATATATATATATATATATATATATATAATATATATATATATAATATATATATATATATATATATATATATATATATATATATATATATATATATATAATATATATTTATATATATATATTATATATATATATATATATATATATATATATATATATATATATATATATATATAATATATATATATATATATATATACATATATTTGCATTTATGCGTGTGTGCGTGATTGTGAGCTCTTTTACGTAAACATTTTCTAAATAAATTTATGTTTTAGAATAAGAATTATTTTAATTTTTATTATTATTATTATTATTATTATTATTATTATTATTTAATTATTATTATTTATTATTATTATTTATTATTATTTTTATTATCATTATTATTAATATTATTATTTTAAAATAAAAATAATAACAATAATGATGATAATACTATTATTAATTCTGATATTAATATTAATAGTAATAATATTATTATTCTTATTATTATAATTATTATTATAATTATTATAATTATTATTATTATTATTATTATTATTATTATTATTATTATTATTATTATTAGTATTATTATTATTATTATTGTTATTACCATTATTATATGACTAATTTTAAATCCTAATCATTACCTCAAGATATAGCTACTTAGTTTCAAAGCAATCTTATAATTTCAATTGTCAGCTGTTGCATGAGAAGAAAATCTATTTGAAGTGAAATCCAATAAGGATTAATCAGTAATCTATTCATGTAACAAGACATCCGTTATTTTGACGAGTCAGTGTATAGAAGCCAAACTTGAGTCTAGTGTCAGTTTTCAATATATCCAGGATTCAACAGAATATGAACACAAGTGCGCGCTCACACATATACTCATATAAATCAGTTATATATATATATATATATATATATATATATATATATATATATATATATATATATATATATATATATATATATATATATATATATATATATATATATATATATATATATATAGGACCGACCGGGGTTGGAATTTGGCCGGGGCCGGGTCACCCAAATTTGGCCGGGGCCGGGGTTCTGGCCGGTTGGCCGGGGTTTCCTAAAATTTGTAAAGAGGTCAAAAGCACTGAAATTTAAGGTTAAGAAAATTAGATATAAGGTTTATTTAATTGTAAGGAAGGAGTAGAATAGCCAACATTCAATTAAATTAATGATTATATGCATTTTCTCCAAAAAAAAAATCAAAAAAAAAAAAAAAAAAAAAAAAAAAAAAAAAAAAAAAAAAATTAAAAAAAAATATTCTAATTCATAATAGTGATTCAACAGGTTTACTTAAGTAAGACCCTAAGGTAAAGTTTGAAAAAATGTAAGATATAAAATTATCAATTTAACCTGTATTTATACATATCATTGTTATTTTATTGCCATGTTTCAAACTTGTATCATTTGGCTGCCTTATTTAAAAATTATTATTTTGTTTATACTTTCAGTCAATATGGCTAAAAGATCAGCTTCTGCAGTATTTGAATACTTTACAATGTTTCAGGATAGGCTCGAAATAGCTAAATGTAACATCTGCAGTCAGAAAATTAGAAGAGGACCTCCGGGTGCTACAAGTAAAAAAATTTCAACCAAATCTTTTTGGAGTATCTAAAATCAAAACACAAAGAGGAACATTCACTAGCAGAAAAGGAGCATTCAAAAGAAACAGAAAAGGAAAAAAATCTTAATTTTCTTATATTTTGTTTGAAATTTTTTATTTATTATTTGACTGATTGAGCTGAAATTTTCAAAGTATGTGAATTTTTTTCACGAAGTTCTGAGTTGATTTCGAGCATTTTTTTGAGTCTATAACGGTTTGAAACTTATTTGGACCCAAAGTTGAAAAAAATGAATAACTGGATCAAACCACTAGGTCCACATGAGCTGAAAATTTAGCTGAATACCTTTGCCCCAATTTCTTGCATTGGTGGGAATAGGTTTTTGATATCACGTCTAGAAAAAAGTTATATAAGCACTTGAAAAAAAATTTGAAAAAATCGTACCCTTCTGGAGGAAAAAATTATTTATAAAAAACGCCACCTAATAATTTTTTTTATTTGTGAATATTGTTTAGAAGAGGGCAGGGCAACAATATTTATTTAGTGCATATTTAAATCCTCTTTGTTTGAAGCCAGATATAGCCTCTCAAACTTTGGGAATTTTTGAAATTTGGCCAAAAATGGACCTTTTTGAAGGCTATATCTCAAAACCAACGAATGTCATCGAATAAAGTACATAGAGAAATTTGTAGCCCCACCCCTCCTCTATACACACCAAAAATAGGAAATGTCATAGTTGTATTTTTTTTAAAAAATTTTTGTCTGAAAAGGTGGATTTTTTTAGTTCAAAAAAATTTTTTTTTTCTATAGTTGGTCAGTTTTTGGCTTATAACATTTTTCCTATAACTCTGGGAACAAAAGTCTATTAGAGACTTTTGTATCCCATTTAATTTTGAATAAATAGTCCAATTTTCAGCTCATTCTAAAAAGTGGTTTGGCACCGCCATTCAATTAAAAAAGGGTAAAATTTCAAAAAAAAAAAAAAAAAAAAAAAAAAAAACTTTTAACCGTAATAGACTCGGAAATACGCTAGAAATGGAATTTTCTTACCGGTAAAAAATCTATATAATTGAAAGTTTCAGCAGAATCGGCTGAAAATTAAAAAAAAAAAAAAAATTTACGTATAATTTGCCATTTTAACCCCGGCCGGCAAACCCGGTTTTCCCTGATTTTTAGCCGGGGCCTGGGCCGGGGTCAGTAAAAATGGCCGGGGTTGGCCGGGGTCGGGGCCCCGGTCGTTTAATATATATATATATATATATATATATATATATATATATATATATATATATATATATATATATATATATATATATATATATATATATATATATATATATATATATATATATATATATATATATATATATATATATATATATATATATATATATATATATATATATATATATATATATATATATATATATATATATATATATATATATATATATATATATATATATATATATATATATATATATATATATATATATATATATATATATATATATATATATATATATATATATATATATATATATATATAAATATATATATATATATATATATATATATATATATATATATATATATATATATATATATATATATATATATATATATATATATATATATATATATATATATATATATATATATATATATATATATATATATATATATATATATATATATATATATATATATATATATATATATATATATATATATATATATATATATATATATATATATATATATATATATATATATATATATATATATATATATATATATATATATATATATATATATATATATATATATATATATATATATATATATATATTATATATATATATATATATATATATATATATATATATATATATATATATATATATATATATATATATATATATATATATATATATATTTATTTTTTTTTTTTTTTTTTTTTTTTTTTTTTTGTTTTTATTTCCTGTGGGGTATTTTACTGTCTTATATATATATATATATATATATATATATATATATATATATATATATATATATATATATATATATATATATATATATATATATATTTTT
>SEYY01020929.1:15000-20000 GCA_009176605.1 Armadillidium nasatum
GTTAAAATTAATTTTAATATATTTTATTATTATTTATTGTTTCATTGGAAAATAATAATTAGTATTTTGCAACTAATCTGAAAGATTAATTTGAATTAATGTTAAAGAGAAATAGAAATATATTTTCATCAAATAGAATGAATAAATTATTTCTTACACATGCTAAAATTAATTTCAAATTCATTTATTATTATATATTGTTTCAACGGAAAATAATTAATAATTAGTATATTTGCAACGATTTTGAAAATTGATCAGAAATATTTATATTAGAAATGGCGTCGTTATTCACACATGTTTGAAAAAATGATTCATTTGAAGGCCGTAATAATTGTCGTTATTTTTCCCAGTTGTCAAGAATCCTTGACAATATATATATATATATATATATATATATATATATATATATATATATATATTATATATATATATATAATATATATATATATATATATATATATATATATATATATATATATATATATATATATATATATATATATATATATATATATATATATTATATAATATATATATAATATATATATTATATATATATATATATATATTATATATATAAATATATATATATATATATATATATATATATATATATATATATATATATATATATATATATATATATATATATATATAATATATATATATATATATATATATATATACATATATTTATGTGATGCATGAACTCTACGTATAAGAAAGATATTATCAAAGACTTCTATTCCTTGTTCTTATTTTATATATTTTTTTTATCTTTGTTTTTTTTTTTTTTTTTTAATTTTATTTTTATTTTTATATTTATTTATTTTTTTTTCGTTTAAAAGTTAACATCTCCCGAGCAATACCACGGTAGACGGCATAGTTGCAAGTTAAAATATTTTACGCGTTTTTAACACCTTTGTTTCGTTCATCAGTTATTAACACATGCAAAAATCATAAAATTTATGCATTACTTCCATTTTAATTGCATATCAACCACAACCAAGTAACAAGAATTAATATATATATATATATATATATATATATATATATATATATATATATATATATATATATATATATATATATATATATATATATATATATATATATATATATATATATATATATATATATATATATATATATATATATATATATATATATATATATATATATATATATATATATATATATATATATATATATATATATATATATATATATATATATATATATATATATATATATATATATATATATATATATATATATATATATATATATATATATATATATATATATATATATATATATATATATATATATATATATATATATATATATATATATATATATATATATATATATATATATATATATATATATATATATATATATATATATATATATATATATATATATATATATATATATATATATATATATTATATACTTGCGATTAATAACGATTCTTATTTCATTCTATACTTTTCTCAGAATATTTTCCTCTCACCAATCTTTTCGATTCTTACATTTTCCAATTTTTGAAAACATTTTAAAAACCTTGAAATTAAATTATTTTTTAATCTTCTCGAAAAAAGAGAGATAAAGATAGAAAGAAAGATGTAGATAGAGATAGTGAAAGAGCTCTTAATATGTTAAAAGCTGTCTTGCGTTTTTTATTTTCGTACACACATACACACACGCATATATATATATATATATATATATATATATATATATATATATATATATATATATATATATATATATATATATATATATATATATATATATATATATATATATATATATATATATATATATATATATATATATATATATATATATATATATATATTATATATATATATATATATATATATATATATATATTATATATATATATATATATATATATATATATATATATATATATATATATTATATATATATATATATATATATATATATATATATATATATATATATATATATATAATATATATATATATAATATATATAAAATAATTAAAAATAAAAAAAAAAAAAAAAAGGCTAAAAAGAGATATTGGTCGTTGGATCTTTAAATAAATTTATCTCATTTTTTTAAGGATTTTCTCGATAAAACATTTGCTGATGGAATAAAATATTGGATTTTGTAATTCAGCTTTTCACAGACACACGTATTCCTTCACCTATGCATATACAGGCATTTTATAGTTCGTCTATATATATATATATATATATATATATATATATATATATATAATATATATATATATATATATATATATATATATATATATATATATATATATATATATATATATATATATATATATATATATATATATATATATATATATATATATATATATATATATACTATATATATATACTGTATATATATATATATTATATATATACTAATATATTCTATTTATCTTTCCTGGAAAAATCACATTACTCCTCTTTCTAAGCAAGCTTCTAACAGGTTGGGTGTTCTGAGACTAATTCGTAATTTCTTCACGCCACCCCAGTTGCTTTCTCTTTATAGGGGTGTTGTTCGCCCCTGTATGGAGTAGGTTTCAAACATCTGAGGTGGTTCCACTCATACAGCTCTAATGTGGAAGGTGGAGTTTAGGGATTTTCGTCTCATCAACTCTCCCACTCTTACTAACTCTCTACAATCTCTTTCTGCCAGTGAATTGTTGCGTTACTCTCTCTATTCTACCGCTATTACAAAGGATATTGATCTTCTGAACTCTCTCGTCGCATACCTTCTCCATTGAGAAGAGCTCGAGCGACACGCCTTTCTACACAGTCTCATCATTTCTCTGTTAAACTCTCCGACCCCAAACTTAATCGCTATGCTCAATCTTACAAATATTCTGCAAGTAAAGTCTGGAACAAACTCTATTTATCTATTTTTCCAACTTCCTTTGACTTGCAAATTTTCAAGTGCCGCGTGACTAACATGTCGGCCTCTAAAGATCTTGATAGAAATTTTCCAACTCCGGTGAAAATTGGTAGACCACCGGGCTATGCCCACCGGAGGAATTATATATATATATATATATATATATATATATATATATATATATATATATATATATATATATATATATATATATATATATATATATATATATATATATATATATATATATATGTGTGTGTGTCATGTGTGCATGTGTGTATGTGTGTTAGGTTAATATTTATAAAATCAGTGTCTTTAATATCTACTTCTTCATTTCAGCTCCTCTCAACAATACCTCACGGAGTTGATGTCAAAAATGTTTATAATTTCAAATTCGTCAATACTAAGAAGAGACTCATTCAGTTTCAGGCTTCCCTTCTTCATTTATCTATTATTAACGGAGCTCATAATTGTGCAAAGTTTCTTCTTCATCTTGGAGCTCCTAAAGAAGGTACATTTACATTAATAATATATATGGGTTATATATATATATATATATATATATATATATATATATATAATAATATATATTATATATATATATATATAATATATATTCTGATTCTTTCTTACTTTCAACTTCTTGCAACTCTGCAACTAAATTCATTTGTCTTGTATCTTCTAACTCTACAGACTCCAAAATTCTTCGACTATCTTTAACTCCAAAATAGAACACATTCTATCTAATGCAATTTCACCACGAATGACTAGTTCCAATCCAGCTTCATTTCTACTTCTTTTCATTTCCGTCTTGGTGATGCAACAACAGTTAAATGATCAAGGCTGGTGGCCTTGGAAACTGACCTCTGAGGTCTATTTCTCATTTCAAATTGGAGCTCTGGGCAAAGCAACAAATGGTCGTTATCAATGCAAATGCTCAAAAACTCAATTCCTGACGGTTCCTTTTCCTCTACTACTCGACAACTCTTCCAAACAACTACTTCTAAAGATCACTCTTCTTTCTTAAAACGTACTTCAACTCAAAACCCTTGCATTCCTTGGTAAACTCCTATATTCCTTCTTGCTGGAAACGTTCTCATACAGGGTGTTAAATTTCTATTGATTTTCTCGTGATCTTTCTGGAAAGATAATTACTTCTCTTTCTTAAATTCAAGCTTTTAGAGGTTGGGTGTTCTGCAGGCGCTTTCGTGAATTTTTCAACACCTCTGATCCCAGTGGTCGCTTTGTCTGTATAGGGTGTTGTTCGCCCCTGATATGGAGTATGGCGCTCACACATCTGGGGGTGTTTCAGCTCTAAAAAAGGTGGAGTCTAGGTTTTCCTTATCCTCTCTTACTAATTCTCTCCAATCTCTTTCTGCCCGTCGAAATGTTGCGTCACTCTCTTTATACTATCGCTATTACAATGGTCACTGCTCTTCTGAACTCTCTCGTCGCATACCTCCTCCATTAAGAAGGGTTCGTGCGACTCGTCTTTCTACACAGTCTCATCCTTTCTCTGTCCAACTCTCTGACCCCAGCCTTAACCGCTATGCTCAATCTTACATGTACTCCACTGGTAAAGTCTGGAACACACTTCCTTCATCTATTTTCCCAACTTCCTATGACTTAGGCACTTTCAAACGCCGTGTATCAGGTCATGTCGGCCTTTAATTTGACCATGTTCCCGACTTTCCCCCTAACTCTGGTGGAAATGATAGGCCTCTTTGCCCACCAGAGGAGAAATAAAAAAAATATATATATATATTATATATATATATATATATATATATATATATATATATATATATATATATATATATATATATATATATATAATAAAGAAATTGTTATATACCGGAAATATTCTTTTTATTTATTTATTATTTTTAAAGTATATATATATATAATATATAATATATATATATATATATATATATATATATATATTATATATATATATATATATATATATATATATATAATATATATATATATATATATATATTATATATATATATATATATATATATATATATATATATATATATATATATATATATATATATATATA
>SEYY01020930.1:0-37341 GCA_009176605.1 Armadillidium nasatum
AGAGAGAGAGAGAGAGAGAGAGAGAGAGAGAGAGAGAGAGAGAGAGAGAGAGAGAGAGAGAGAGAGAGAGAGAGAGAGAGAGAGAGAGAGAGAGAGAGAGAGAGAGAGAGAGAGAGAGAGAGAGAGAGAGAGAGAGAGAGAGAGAGAGAGAGAGAGAGAGAGAGAGAGAGAGAGAGAGAGAGAGAGAGAGAGAGAGAGAGAGAGAGAGAGAGAGAGAGAGAGAGAGGAGATGAGAGAGATATATATATATATATATATATATATATATATATAGAGAGAGATATATATATATATATATATAGCACCTTCAACTTATTTATCACACATTTATAATTCAGCTAGTTCAACACCTCCACTACTTAAACTAAAATATGGTTTAATATTTATTACATTTTCACTTTGCACTTTATTATTCTTTTTTATGTACACATTATTACCAGAAAACCTTACTATTGGATAGGGACCATGGTACACTGCTTCTAATTTGTTTTTGCCATATTGTTGGTTTTTTACAAGAACAAATTTTGCATCTTGTAAGTTCTTTGGCACATATATTTTAGGATTTTTGGCAGAAAACTTCTGGAGATAGAGGGAGTCCCAAGAATAGCTTAAACTTTTCTGTATGTTTTTATTGAAAGTGGGAATGAGGACTCCACTTGCTCTATTAAGTCTCCAGGGAGGGAGAGATTTTTACCCATCATTAGGATAGCAGGGGTTATTCCTTCTGAGTTTCAATGGCGCAGTTCTTAAACATAAAAGCACTAGTAGGAGGAGATCCAATCCAATAAGTTTGTACATCTTCCAACTCATCTGACAGCATGACTCAAAGAGACCTCAATAGGGTTCTGTGAGAGTTTTCAAAGAGTCCATTATTCTGAGGAGTATAGGCAGAAGTAAAGTTATTATCAGGATCCTAGCTCTTCACAAACACTTTTAAATAAATCAAAGATAAACTGTCCTCCACGATCAGAAACATAAATTTCTACAACTCCAGCTATGGGTAGGAATTCTCCGGTAATTACCTCCACAATTGTAGAGGTTTCAATGTTTTTCAAGGGTATAGCAAAGAGATAGCGAGAGAATCTATCAATTAAAGTTAAATGATATTTATAGTTTTTACATGAAGGCATTTTAAGAATGTCTATATGGACCACCTAAGATTGTGCCTAAACTGGCTGGTAAGATTCATACGGTGGGCTTATTTTGCGTAAAGATTTAGACCTCTTACATGAATCACAACTTAGAACAAACTGTTTTGTGTATTTAGGCATATCCTTCCATACAAAGCATTTTCTAAGAGATGCCAGAGTTTTTTTGACTCCAAAATGCCCAATGGAATGTAAATAATGGATAATAGGTGTAATGTAAGATTAAGGAGCAGAGACTCAAGTTGATAATGGAATAGATTCATTAACAACCAAAGACAGTAGGTCATTTTTATAATAGTAGTTTCGTTAAGTCAGCTTGATATTAGTATTTTCTTGCTTATTTAAGTATTTTTGAAGTTGCACATCAGTTTCTTGTGCTGCTTGAAGTACTTTGTAATCATTTTTACACTGAAATACCTTAAATACTTCATTGGCAGAAATATGGAAAATAGATGACAGTGAATGACAATTATCCTCTATTAAAGAATCCTGCTGGGGAGAAAGCTCTGGTGTGACCAATGCTTCATTGCAGAGTGCTTCAGGAAGGACTTCTGTAACAGTGTCTTCTCTTGCAAGTTGGAGTGAGGAGCTTGTTGCCAGTTCTATATCTGCATTTTCTGCAGAATTTGAAGGAGGAGCTGGTAATTTCATTAAACATTTAGTTGACTGTTAAATAGGATTCCTACTCAAATAATCAGCTAGAATATTTTCTTAGATTTAATATGGTTTATTGTCAAATATTTCAGACAAGAAAGTTAGGTAATGCTGCTCTCTTGATAGCAATTGATTAGCATCAGACTTTTTTTTTTTTTTTTTTAAGTGACTGTGTAACCGAAAGGTTGTCACAAAACACATCTATCTTTCATACTTCTACATATATGCTGAAGTTTTTTTTTTACAGTTTTTACCAAGGCAAGTTCTTTGCTAAAAATATTATATCTCATTTCAGTTGGGTTTAATTTATAACTACAGAATCCAAGTGGAGAAGAGTTTTCATTTTTGGTTGAAGCTACTACACTAGCCAAGGTGGTCTGACTGGCATCCATGAAAATAAATATCTTGGCACTATTAGATGGAAAACTCAAAGTCATAACTTTTTTTTCAGAGCCATTTTGGCTAGATTAAAAGCTTCTTCAGCCTCTGGATTCCATTTTATTCTATGTTGATAGTATGGTTCACCGTTGAGAAATGAAAGAGAAGAAATGATATTAGAAATACCAGGAAGTGAAGATTGGAAATAATTTATACTTCCTAAGAAATAATGTAGATCTTTTATTGTCTTAGGTTTTGAAATGTTTAATATACAGGGTGATTCAAAATTATGGTAAAAATTTTTGGTAACTGATAAGACAGGCAAAAATAAAGGTAAAAGTTCCTATAAAAGTATGACGTAATGTGCTTAGTTTTTCTGTCTGTATGTGTTTGTTACTAAATATTTTGTATCTACGAAAGCAAGTAAGTTACAAACTCTAAATTTAAAAATGGCTGACGTTAAAAGTATTTGAGGTACGAATAACTCATTCGGAATAGCAGGTGTAAATAAACATATTATTATTGTATGATAAGTTTAATTTTGTACAACATAAACATACTGTATCTAAAGCACCTACAAATGATATCAAAAGACTAAAGATGATGTTGAAAATGACCTCCGTTGTTCCCAATGCACGAGTCCAGGCGTCTTCTCATCGATTGTCGGACCCGTTCAAATATTCCAGAAGTCTGTTGATCGTTTCAATTCCGTTCATAAATAACCCTTAATCGTAGGTCTTCAACGGTGTCGATTGGAGAAGAGAATACTAAGGTCTTTAAATGTCCCCAAAGGTAATAATCCAAAGGATTTAGGTCTGGTGACCTTGCTGGCCATGGAACTGGGCCACCTCGACCTATCCATTGATTGGGAAAGGTGTCATTCAGGTGTTCACGAACTGCAGCACTAAAGTGTGCAGGAGCCCCATCATGCATAAACCACATGTTGTGGCGCAACTGAAGAGGTACATCATCAAGCAAGGTACGGAGCTCATGTTTCAAAAAGTTTAAGTAGATTATGCCATTAAGCCTGGGAGGAAGCTTGAACATAAGTAGATGATCATTTAAAATTCCTGCCCAAATGTTTACTGAAAACTGATGTTGTGAACAATTCTGTTTGATGGCATGAGGATTCTCGTCTGCCCAAATGTGTTCGTTATGAACGTTAACGATAGCTGTTCTTGTAAAGTGAGCCTCGTCAGGTAAATAAAACCTTCGATAAAAAGTTTGGGTCAATACATTTGTCCAAAAATCATTGACAAATAACAACACGAGGAGCATAGTCACGTGGCAATAGAGTATGCACTTGTTGGATGTGGTACGGGTGTAACTGTTACTCATGCAGTAACCTCCAAATACTAGATTAATTTGAATTAAACTGTAGTGACAATTCTTGCATGCTCTTTTCAGGATGCTCAGATATTTCATTAAGAACTAATTCTTCTAAATCAACAGTCCTAGTAGATCGGGGTCTGCCTGCATTAGTGTGCTCTTTGGACTGCAAATAACCTGTTTCAGACAGGCGTTGATGAATAGTGGCAAAAAACCTTGCGCTTGGACAAATTCGGTTGGGATATTTCTCTTGGTACAAACGTCTTGCTGCAGAACTATTGCAGCATCCCATCCCATACATTAAATGCATGTCAGCTAGTTCAGAGTATGAATACACGTGGTAATTACGTTCCATATTCAATAACGAAATAAACACGTAAGAGACACACACAGTCAATGAGTTACAAAGTAATGCGTAACACAAACAGACAGTGCATTTATACAGGTAGTTGTTTGTTTTAGGTCAACAATCCCAAATTTAGAGTTTGTAACTTACTTGGTTTCGTAGATACAAAATATTTAGTAAGAAACACATACAGACAGCCAGACGGAAAACTAAGCACATTACGTCATACCTTTATAGGAACTTTTACCTTTATTTTTTGCATGTCTTATCAGTTACCAAAAATTTTTACCATAATTTTGAATCACCCTGTAGAAAGACTTTTATCCTCATTAGGGAGCATAAAACCTTCAGACACATCAAAACCTAGATATGTAATCTTTGGGTTGCCAATTTGGCACTTATCAGCACTAAATTTTAAATTAAAAGCAGTTAGCCTATCAAATACCATTTCTAATACTTTTATATGCTCTTCATGAGTTGGAGTAGCAATAAGAATGTCATCAATGTAGATAAAAAGGTTTGGAATACAAGAAAGAATTAAAGAAATATACTTGGTGAAACTTGTGGGATTAGATTGAAAATCTTCAACTATACTGTTATAAGAGAAACTAAAATATGGAGTATTGATTGTCAAGAACTTTCTACAAACTGGGTGGACTTTCAGATTGTAAAAGGCCTTTATGAGATCCAGAGCAGAAAATACTTTAGCTCCAGAGAGTATATTTGAAATGTAACCTAAATTTGGGAGACTAAAATTATCATGAACTGCTCTTTGTTAAGAAACCTCAGGTCTGCTACAATGTGGACTCCTGAAGGTTTTGGCAGAACTGAAACTGGGAAACCCCATGTTGAATGTGAATGAGATATACCAGCATTGACTTTAGCTTTGTCATATAGACATGTAGAGATTCTTTGGTTTTTTATATTTATTGGGGGACCTCTTGCATTAAACTTATAGGGGGACCTCTTGCATTAAACTTATAGGGAACTAATTCTTTTAGGGCATCATACTCTGCGGGTATAAAGGGAAATTTTAACACTTATTTTTATAATCATTTTTATCATTATTAATATCACTTATTATTTATATTATCACTTCTATATATACCATTATTTTCAAATTTATTAAAATTATTATACTTATATGATGAATTTTTTATAATTGCTAACTCCCATTATAAATTTTACCTTTAAAAATATTCTCATTTACCATTGTACTATTATTATTGCATAGTTTTGTATATATAGCACCTTATATTTAAATATATATCAGTAAATAATACTTTAAAATTAAATAATAGATTATAGTAAAGAGAAGACACTGAAGGTAGTTTGGGAGAGAAAGTAGCATTTACAAAATGATCAATTCGTTTTATGGGCAATGATTCCACATCATTTCCTACAATTACATCACAGGAGATACCTGTCTGGCCATCAATAATCGGATGGTTACTAAAATCTAATAAGGAATTATAGTTATGGAAAAAGTCCATTCCTAATATGTTACAAATTATATCACAGATTAAAAATGTATGTTCATACTCCCTATGTAATAAAAAAAAAAAAAACTTTTTTTTTTTTTTTACAATATGTTTATTTGGCTTCCATTAGCAGCAGAAAGAAAGCCAATAGGTTCTTTCTTATCTTCTGCAGAAACTTTAATTATTAATAATGTGCTCCCCGAATCTAATATATAACCCTTTAGAGTTAGCATCAAACACATGGTAAAGCCTGTTTAATTTTAAATCTGGTATAGAAATATTTAACACATTCATTATTTTTGGAACCGCTGCACCATTTTAAAAATATGCATTTTCCACTGGCATTGCAGTAATTTTGCTAAGAGCTAATGACTCCTGCTCTGAGACTGACTTTTCACCATGTTGATAATGCAAATTTTAATACTTAAAACTATTATACAGAGAAAACAATACTTCATGACAATGCTCAAGTTCACTAGACTGAAGTACTCTTTTGCTTAAAACAGATGGTTTTAAATCAGTAGTAGCAATCCCATTCCACATGAAGTTGAGCATTGTTGTTATACTTTATTTGTATAAGTGGGCGATGAAGTATTATCATTATTCAGAATTGTATTAACATTATTTATAATGGGGTTGCTTTTATTTTCTTGCTCTCTAAATTTTTCATATTTTATGCATGCATTTTTATCACTCTATTTACCCTTTATATTATCATTAAACTGCACTTTTAATTTTCTTTTCGAAGGGCTTAATGTCACCTAACTTATTCGTTTCCCCGAAGGTGTGGTGGGAGATGATCCAGTAGTAGAATGTTAGGAAGGCAATAGTGCCCATTGACAGTTACTTCCTTGGCATTGTGTAGCTTTTTCTCAGAATTTGTAATGCTAATAGTGTTGCAATTTGCTTGTAAACAGAAATCACGGAGAACGAGACAGTAATGTGACTGTCTGTCCTAAAGATTCTTTAAAAAGTAACAAACCAAATTTAGATATATTAGCCAAAAGAAAATAAAAATTATGAACAATAAAATCTAAAGTTACTCACCAAATATTAATATAATCTTCTAGCCAAATTTTAAGTATAACTTTTAGGTATTTTTTCCATAGAAAGTTCTTCAGGAAGAAGCGCCTTATTAATGTTTAAGACTTTATTTAAATTTTAGTAAGTATTTTAAAAGATAAACTGAACCTCTCTTAACTGAACAATTGCCAAATATTAAACACCAGGGCAATAAATCTTAACTCCAGTTACAACTTAGAACTTTTAAAAAAGTTAGTCATGTATTATAATCAAATTTTAAAGCCCCATAGAATGCCTAACAAGCCTACTCTTTGCTAAAATTTAAGATCAAACAATGCAAATCAAATAAAGAGTAAGACTGTCAATGTCTTAGTTCCAATATAGCAATCAGAGCCCAAATTCAAAGTCCTAACATTTTAATAAACAATTAATAGTCAAAGAAAGGTTTTAAGTAGTTATACTTTACGTTCTGGAAGATCTTGTCGACGAGGTTGATATAATTATTAAAGAACTCTTACATTTCAATTTTGTTTTCTAACGAGTTCTGAGTTTTAAGAGCAAGTCCGTCTAGCGTGTTCAAAAATTGCCTAACAAGCTTATTGTTGCCATTCCTAATGGGAATCTAGTTTTAGGGAAATTTTGTCACCTCAAATTTTAACCAGAGATTTTGCATTTCACTACGAAGCAAATAAGTAAACAAAAAAATGGCTATCTTTAAATCATAAAATATTTAATTAAATCTAAAATATAAGGATTTTCCAATAATAGCAGAGCGCACCTTCAGGTCTGAATCCAGAAGGTGACCTGCCTCTGAGAAACTGGTCTCTTGTCTGACCATCTTCAATTAGCATTATCTTTATATCTAGCCTATGTACATGTGTTGATAGTTATTATGTTTTATGGAATATCTTTGCAATTTGACTTGACATTCTAGCAAATTCATGGCTGGAGACAGTATAGACAGGTGGTGATGTAGGTTCTCACGAAGTTCTCTTACGAAAGGTGTCTATGACATTGACTGAATCATAGAGGTAATAAGATGCAATTCTTCCACAGTGACTCATATACCTATCTGCAGCTTTACATTTTATAAATTGATAGATCTCCGGTTTAATACTTTTAGCACTGGAGCAATGTCTTCAGGTAAAACTTGAAGAAACATTTCTTTTGCAACAGTTTCATTATTACATATGACTTCGAAAGTGGAGTCTCCAAGTGAAAGTCTTATTTGATTCAGGATGCTGAGGGTTTCTTGCCAGGTTTTAGCTTCTGTTGAAACAAGTCCTCAACTCGCTCTCTCTGGCAGGTGGTGCATAGGTGCCTGTTCAAAATTTTTTCAATTCCTGGTATGTATTTTCAGTTATGAAGTTGAAATTGGGAAATAATGGCAGATGGTAAGAGGTCCCATCAATTGTATACGTTCTATACGATTATCAACAAAATAAATCTGAAATAGCCATTCCAACTTTTTTTTTAGCCACTTGTTGATATCTCTTTTGTCGAATTGTGAGAGTCTTTGGTATCTTCTATAATCAAGTGAATAGCTTCTGGAACGTGAACTATCACTGGCCAGACTTTGCTCTGGACTATGATGAGTAGGTCTTTCTGCACCTTGGTTATCTGTTCTATTTGTAGGTGCTTCAGTATCCACTTCTGCAGGATGCATAGATATACCGGAAATGGAAGAATCTAATTGTGGGTTAGCATTCCTAGTTTTATATTTTCTTGTAGGCATCATAATATATATATATATATATATATATATATATATATATATATATATATATATATATATATATATATATATATATATATATATATATATATATATGGCTTCTAGTTTTCATGATACAGCTGGTGAATGTGCCTTCCTTTTCGCTATCTAAAACGACCTTGAGCAGTTGGTGCAGCTCCCTACTCGTATCCCTGATCGTCTTGGAGATGAACCCAACATTCTAGACCTTTTCCTAACTTCTAATCCTTCTCCTTATACTGTTAAACTCTTTCCTCCTCTGAGGTTCCTCCGATCACCTTATCTCTGTATCCTCTTCTATCTTTTCAAGTCTTCCGCAGGAAAGACCCCCTTCTACGGAAAGGAAACGTTTGTGGCACTTCGGTGCCGCAAGCTGGTCGGACTTGCGGTCGTACTTCTTCGATTTCCCGTGGAATGATTATTGCTTCCGTGGGAGGGGTCCCTCGGAGTGTGCAGAACGCATTACCGAGGTGATTCTCTCTGGCATGGAGACATACATTCCATATTCTTTCCTTTCTACTAAACCTAACAAACCTTGGTTTAACTCTGCTTGTTCTCGTGTTATCCGCCGCAGGGATACTGCCTTCAGGGATTACCGTCATCTTCAAACTCCAGAAACTCACGCTACTTATATTTCATCCCGGAATCGTGCAAAATCTATCCTTTGTAACACTAAAAACTCCTTTCTCCGTAGAAAATGCAATAATCTTTCTGGTTCCTCTTCTTCACGTTCTTTCTGGCATTTTGCAAAAAATGTCAACTCTAACTTTGCTTCTTCCTCTTTCCCTCCTTTAATATCTTCTGACGGCCAAACTGTTGTTTTACCTTCTAAAGCTGAACTCTTTGCTCAAACTTTTGCCTCTAATTCAACCTTAGACGATTCCAGAGCTATCTCCTCCTCCTTCAACCCCCTCTAACTCAATTATGCCTAAAATTAGAATTTCTTATAAAGATTTTATTTCTGCTCTCTCTGAGCTTAATACTAAGAAGGCGTACGGTCCTGATGGTGTTCCTCCCGTGGTTCTCAAAACTTGGGCTTCCGAGCTTGCACCCTGCCTTGGTAAACTATTTCGTCTTTGTCTCTCTACTTCAACATTCCCTTCTTGCTGGAAACGTGCGCTCATTCAACCTGTGCCGAAGAAGGGGGACCCCTCTCAACCCTCCAACTACCGTCCTATTTCTTTGACCTCCGTTCTCTCTAAAGTTTTCGAATCTATCCTTAACAGGAAGATTTGGAAACATCTCAATTCTTCTAATCTTATTTCTGATCGCCAGTATGGCTTTCGTAAGAAACGCTCTACGGGTGATCTTCTTTCCCTTCTCTCTGACTCTTGGTCCTCTGCTCTTCGGCATTTCGGTGAATCTTTTGCTGTCGCGCTGGACATATCGAAAGCCTTCGATAGAGTCTGGCACAAAGCTTTGATTTCTAAACTTTCCTCTTTCGGTATCTATCCTTCTCTCTGTGATCTTCTCGCTAATTTCATTTCTGGTCGTTCTATAGCAGCTGTTGTAGACGGCCACCATTCATCCTTTAAATCTATTAACAGTGGTGTTCCTCAGGGTTCTGTCCTATCACCTAACACTTTTTCTACTTTTCATTAATGACCTTCTCTCTATTACCTCATCTATCCACTCCTATGCTGATGACTCCACCCTTCATTATTCCTTCCAGTTTGAAAAACATCCCACCCAACAGCAGTTGATAGACTTGAGAAGGGTAGCCTTGGAGCAACTAACCTCTGATCTTTCTCGTATTTAAAATTGTTGCAGAGAAAACATGGTTGTTTTCAATGCCTCAAAAACTCAATTCCTTCATCTCCACTCGACACAATCTTCCTCACAACTATGATATCTTCTTCGAAAACACACAACTCAATCCTTCATCTGTTCTTAATATTCTTGGTGTTTCTTTTTCTCGTGATCTTTCTTGGAAAGATCACATTACTTCTCTTTCTAAACAAGCTTCTAAGAGGTTGGGTGTTCTGAGGTGCCTTCAAAATTACTTCACGCCACCCAGTTGCTTGCTCTGTATAGGGGTGTTGTTCGCCCCTGTATGGAGTATGCTTCGCACATCTGGGGTGGTTCCACACATACAACTCTCCTAGAGAAGGTGGAGCCAAGGGCATTTCGTCTCATCAACTCTCCTGCTCTTACTAACTCTCTTCAATCTCTTTCTGCCCGTCGAATTGTTGCGTCACTCTCCCTTTACTATCGCTATTACAACGGACACTGCTCTTCTGAACTCTCTCATCGCATACCTCCTCCATTGAGAAGAGCTCGTGCGACACGCCTTTCTACACATTCTCATCCTTTCTCTGTCCAACTCTCCGACCCCAGACTTAACAGCTATGCTCAGTCTTACATATACTCTAGTGGTAAAGTCTGGAACACACTACCTTCATCTGTTTTCCCAACTTCCTTTGACTTGCATACTTTCAAACGCCGTGTATCTGGACACGTTGGCCACCATTGACTATGATAATAGATCTTTCCCAACTCCGTTGGAATTTGTTAGGCCTCCGGCCTTTGCCCACCGGAGGATATATATATATATATATATATATATATATATATATATATATATATATATATATATATATATATATATATATATATATATATATATAAAAATATTGAAATATAAAAATATGTAATAAAAATTGTAATTATCATTATTTAAAGTTCAATTTTTTTAACTGAAAATCCTCTTACCTTTAATTTAATCCCCCTCCCAACTATCCCCAGGTACAAACCCAAGTATAAAGGCCAGTATACCCTAGTATAATACCCAAAGAAAGCCAGAAGGTTATGTTTAGATTCTATTGTCGATGAATTCCTAGAAGACTTTCAATTTCAAAATATTGACCAGCACAAGCTATAACAATAGTCTTATTGGAATACTTATCTTTTAGACTCATAGTAATAATTGTATAATTAACAAAATTATAAAATTCACCAGCCAGTAATTACTTCCAACCGGCAATAGTTTATCCTATAGTTTATCACTTTTAAATCACTTTGACATCAGTATTTTAACATTAGACTTATCACTTTGATTTAACTCATAACTGTTATTTAACAAAACAACTTCAATATAACTTGAATTTAACAACTGAGTTTAACAACTGTTTTAACAAGCTATTTTTAACAACGACATAACAGCTGTACCTTTCACAAAAAACTTTAACACAAAAACTGTAACACAAAAATGAACTTTCGTTCATATACTTAATAAATACATGTGCGTCACGTGGGTCATTTTTATAATTATTGCTCCTTTTTAAAGCGATGTAATTTTATAACGATGTAATATTTATCAATATGAATTTATAATATTTTAACAAAGATTTTAAATATATATATAAATTGATAATTTTATTACTTAATTTTTTAACAGTTTTATTATTCTTCCCAAAGAGAGTTGCAGTGAAGCTGCAAATATTACATTAAATTTAATTTTGATTTTATGGGTCATTTTTATAATTATTTCTCCTTTTTAAAGCGATGTAATTTTATAACGATGTAATATTTATCAATATGAATTTATAATATTTTAACAAAGATTTTAAATATATATATAAATTGATAATTTTATTAATTTTAACAATTTTTTAACAATTTTATTATTCTTCCCAAAGAGAGTTGCAGTGAAGCTACAAATATTACATTAAATTTAATTTTGATTTTATCAACTTGTCACACTTAACAGCAGCTTGTCTTTTTGGTCTACCAATCACCAATTCTGACTTGTCTTTATCATCTAGAGGAACAGTTTTATTTACAGTCAACTCTTGAGGAGATGTCTTTTCATGAGATAAAGACATTTCCAAGGGATATAGATTATTTATAGAATGATGAGCTATTTGACCATTACTTTGTTTAACCTTTACTGAACGTATTTTGTTATCATGTCCTATTATTAATTCTAAAACTCTACCAGACATCCAGAAGGGACGTGGTTTGATTTCAGATTTTATTAATACAATATCATTTACCTTAATTATATTGTCCCAAGATGATTCATAAATATTACTCATAGACTCCCTTAAACTTAATAAATATTCTTCATACCAAAGTTGTTTAAATTTATTGAACATTTCCTCTTGTGTATCAAGAGTTTTTTCTAATGTTTTTTGTTTAGTCTCCTTCCATACATCTTCTGTTTCACCTCTTAAAATTAAAGAAGAATTACAATTTAACCTCAAAAAAGAGTTTGGTGCTATAATTTCAATGTCACTAAATTCAGACCTATAAGTGAGGGGTCTAGAATTTATAGCATTTTTTATAAATGACAGGGTGGTGAGCATTTCAAAATATGTCAATTTAGCTCGAGTGCAGGAGGATTACGCAAAAGAGCAAATGGCAACGAAAATGCAACAAAACCCTTTATTTTCAGTTTAAGGGTAATGAAAGATCAACTAAAATTGGTGAAGGTTTTTACTTTAATAAAACATTGACAATATATGAAATCTTGACAGCAATGTCAGAATGTAGAGGAAAGGCTATAAGAGCTGACCTAATCAGATTAGGGTTCTGGTTAAGAACTGACAGGAATGTTGAATCTTTACTGAAGAGTTGTGAATCAATAAATAAATTCCTGTGTCATTTCTTATATTTGAGGAATATTAAGGAATACAGACTCTTTTGAAAAAGATGAGAAGATAACTTCGTTGTTGATGTAATTCCTTCCCCGGAACTACAAAGAAATTAAAAAATTTCCTTTATATAAATTTAAATTATAAAAATTTTATTTTTCTGTATTATTTTACATAAGATTTGAAAATGAAGCTTACTAAAACAAAATAACACTCACGTGTAGTTCAATTTTGTTGGACGAATCTACACTGGTCAGAAGTTATATGATTTCTTTTTGTTGTTAATAAGAAAATAAGGTTTTTTGTTTTTAATTAAAATGTTTTATACAAGTCTGTACTTAGTATTTTTGTTTTAATTAAGTGATTATCTGAAAAATACAGAATTTAGTTACTGAACCCAAAAAATGCAATAAATAAGAATAAAAACTCAGCTAATATATTGACGCGAAGATCATTCTATCCCCTGGGAAGTGAAGTGATGTGAAGCACCTACGCTCCCTCTCTTCCATTATTGAGTATAAATATTGAGGATCTTCCATGACATCTATCTGTGAAAAATATCAGTAATAGACATATGCTCACAATATATATATATATATATATATATATATATATATATATATATATATATATATATATATATATATATATATATATATATATATATATATATATAGGTTGGCCTGTTTGGCTTAGTGGTACCGTTACCGTCAAGTGACTTATTTGGGTTAGGGTTTGAATCTCAATGTATAAATAATTCAAAAAGTGATTTCTAATTGGTTAAAATTCAAATTTTTTTGAATTTTATAATTTTTTTTGAAGTCAATTGGTACAGTGGTAAGGTGGTAAAAGTGGTTCAGTGGTAAGGTGAAAGAAAAGCCAGTTGTTATAACTGATTGGAAAAAATCTCCGGCATCCGCGATAGGCCTGGCCCAGCCAGCGGTATCCGCCGTGGGCCCAAGAAACCCAAGGATCTTCCTAGAAAAGATCCTATTTTTTAGGTGGCTCCGTAGCTCAGTCGAGCGAGCACTCGTGATAGCAATCGAGAGGTCCAGGGTTCGAGGCCTGGCCGGAGCGGGAAATGTGAGCGATTTCTCCTTGCGCATAGCTCCGAATGACTCAGTCGTTAAACGAGTACATCAGTGGAGTGCTCTTGCTACTGATGGGAATAATCTCCGGCATCCGTGATAGGCCTGGCCCAGCCAGCGGTATCCGCCGTGGGCCCTTGAAACCCAGGGATCTTCCTCGAAAGATCCCACTGACAGGACTTAGTCCTACCTGGGGGAAGGTGATTATATATATATATATATATATATATATATATATATATATATATATATATATATATATATATATATATATATATATATATATATATATATATATATATATATATATATATATATTCGGGCCATTAGCGGCCCCGAATCCGATTGCTTCCCAACTCCGGTGGATGTTGGTAGGCCTTGGGCCTTTGCCCACCGGAGGAGACATAAAAAAAAAAAAAAAAAAATATATATATATAGAGAGAGAGAGAGAGAGAGCTGCAAAGCAAAGAAAAGATGCAACATAAATTAGTTTAATTAAATACTTATAAATTGCAAATTTAAATTATATTAATTAAAATTTCAACATTTCGATTTACTCTGAAATCAGTTTCTAGAACTGAAAGAAATAATAATAATAATAATAAAAAAAATTGTAAACATGAAATACACTAAGCTACCCTAACAATAAATACAACAATGAGAGTAAATAATTAATAAATATAAATCTTGAATTGAAACTAGCTTAAACCAAACATAAAACAGAACACTGAGGGAAATTAGCAGATTATAGCAATTTGTGAGTAGTTTCAGACTGATAATATTGAAAAAGCGAAGTTATGAAAAAGAAAATTTAGTTGGTTGGTGTTGAGAAACAAAAGGACAATAAAAAACGATAAAAAAAAAAAAAAATATATATATTTATAAAAATAACAAAAAGAGAAAAGTCAAAGGAGAAGAGAAAGAGAGAGGAAAAAGAAAAAGTAGTAAGAAGGAAAAGAAGTAACCTGGATGATCACCTTGAAAAAGTGATGACAGAAGGTCAATGATTACCCTATAGAATGAACATAAGGATGTATGGAAAAGGAAAACCCAAATAAGAGAAGAAGAGGAAAAATATGAGAACTTTACTAAAAAGGATATTAGTTAAGATTGGGCTATGTATAGCGGACATGATAATTGGTTGTTGTTGAGCTTTGGTTTTAATTTGGAAATATATAAAGATTCTAAAATATGAAGAGATGAATGGGCATAGTTGTAATCCAAAATAGAAAAATGTTGAGGAAGAGGGAAAAAGCGACATGAAGATTGTGAGTAGGAACAAATGTTGGAAAAGGTAGGAGTAGAGAGGGGAATAGAAGTACGATGTGAGAGATCCTGATGTTCAAAAATTCTAGTTTTGAGGAGGCGTGTGGTGGATGTTGATGATACCAAAGTTTGCAGATGATACCAAAGTGGTTACCTCAGTAAGGAATAATGATGGATGCATAAAGCTTCAAGGTGATCTAGATAGACTTCTTGGTTGGGCAGAGAGGTGGCAAATGAACTTTAATAGCAAAAAATGTAAAGTTCTTCATGTAGGTTACTCAAATAAAGGATTTAATTATGAAATGAATGGGGAGTGGCTTGAGACTGTGGACCAAGAAAAGGATTTAGGTGTGATAATTAGCAGTAATCTGAAGGTGGGTGATCAATGTTTGGAAGCAAGGAATAAAGCTAATAAGATGTTAGGTATAATTAATCGCAATGTAGTTTACAAGAGCAAAGAGGTTATAAGCAAACTATATAATAGCTATGTCAGGCCAGCATTAGAGTATTGTGCACAGGTTTGGGCTCCTCATTTAAGAAAAGACATAAGATATGCTGGAGAGAGTACAACGTCGAGCAACAAGGATGATTTCTGGCTTTGAAAATAAGAGCTATGAAGAGAGGTTGAAGGAGTTAGGAATGTTCTCAGTTGAAAGGAGATTTCTCAGAGGGGATATGATACAAGTTTACAAAATATTTGCATCTGACAGTAATACAGAGATTGAAAAATACTTCATAGTGGACCATGGAAGAGTAACTAGAGGACATAATAAGAAAATTAAAAAGAAGCCATGCCATCTCGATCTAAGAAAATACTCTTTCAGTAATAGAGTTGTTAATTTTTGGAATGACTTGCCACAAGAGATTGTTGACTGTGATTCTCTTGTCAAATTTAAAAAGGGGCTAGATAGATATATGGATGGTTTGGGTATTATATAGAATAATCTGACTAAGCCAAATTGGCGGGTATATATGAATTTTTGGATCAACAGATCAACCTATGACTAAGCCTAATGGCAGTTTTTTGTAGTGGGTGATGGTTCATTGAGTATTGCATGTGTAATGGGGTTTAGTTTTACTTTTATCTATGCATGACTATGCATGAATGAACTGATAACTAGGATGGGATAGACCTAGTCTTTTGTGCATGTATTAGTATTGTTATTGTTATTATTTGTTTGGACTGGGACAGTCTCGATAGGCCCTTGTGGCTTCTAACTGTCTCTATTTTCCTATGTTCCTATGATTCAATATAGCCCCTTCTGACATGAGGGACATGTAAACTTATATACCACCAATTCTTTCAACGGAAACAGAAGGGTAGATTTATAGAGGAAAAATGAAATTTTTAGGGGAGAGCGATAAATCAAGATGAGGAAAATGATGTATGAGAGATTTAGAAACATTGGAAGTCATTAAAATGGTAAAGTGATTGAGGTAGGGAACAGAGAAATAAATGATTTTCTTTGGAACTGTGGGTACTGGAAGAGGAGGAGGATAGATTTTGGACAAAAAATGAAATATATATTGAGAAACCATATTGGGAGGAAAATTGTGAGAATTAAAAAGATTCTGTAAAAAGAAAAACTTGGAGTGTAGGGAAACATTATAGGCTCTATGTAAATAAATTAGAATGGTGTTAATTTTATGCCTAAGAGGAGAAGAGCTATATAAGTTGGTAACAGAAGGAATAGACTTAGACTTACGAAAAACTGAAGTGACAAAGGTTGAAGAAGTATGAGAAATGGAGACACCAAGAAAGGAGAGTGTGTTGTTGTGTTCTAATTCTATGGTAAATTTAATGTTAGGATGAAAGGTGTTAATGTAAGTTAGAAAAGAGTGTGCTAGATCTATATAAGGGAAAAGACAGAAAATCTCATCAACATAGCGTAGATAAAC
This sequence comes from Armadillidium nasatum, assembly GCA_009176605.1. Classification (NCBI taxonomy): domain Eukaryota; kingdom Metazoa; phylum Arthropoda; class Malacostraca; order Isopoda; family Armadillidiidae; genus Armadillidium; species Armadillidium nasatum. Next base: position 16,961 of record SEYY01020930.1, read on the forward strand.
ACTGGGATGTTGAATAGAAGAAGAATTGGAGAGATAGGAAAGTTCCAGATGATGTATGAAAAAACCTGCTAGGATAGGACCAAGGGGTGAGCCCATAGCGACTCCATCTGTTTGCTGATAAATGATATTATTGAAAATGAAATAAGTATCAGTATTAGCCAAGGTGAGAAGGTGTGAGAAAGCATCCTGATCTAAATTGTGAAAGTGAGTGGAATGTTGAAAAATATGTTGTGTGAGGAGATCTATTGTGAGTTGTAATGGAAGTTTGTGAATAATGACTGAATGTCATATGAACATATGATTTGATTATGAGGTGAAAATGAATGTAATTGAGACATGAAGTTGGATGAACTAGAAACTTTCTGAAAAGGAAATAAAAGATGTTTTAATCAATTGAGCTAAAAATTTTGCTAAAGGGAAATTGTGCATGTTGTAGGGAGCTAGGATAGGTCTAATAGGGCAAAGGGGCTTATGTATTTTTGGGGAACCGTACAGAGAACCTAAAGTTGAGTGTGAGGGATAAATGGTATTATAACCAAATTCATCAATCTTGTGCTTGGACTTAAGAGTGCGAGATAGTTTATCCTCTAACTGAGAAATCAGTTTATGGGCTGGAGTATCAACTTGAACAAATTTGGAATGATCTTGAAGTAATTGTAGAACTTTTTGCTCATAGTCCATCTTATTAAGAATTACAACACCCTTGCCTTTGTCAGGGGGGCAAATGATGATGATATATATATATATATATATATATATATATATATATATATATATATATATATATATATATATATATATATATATATATATATATATATATATATATATATATTATATATATATATTAATCAGCAGGCCTACCGATTAATCAGTATATGCTGATGATTTTGAGATTGAAAATCGAGTCCTTCAGGTTCTCACGCTCTTTCCTGAGCCCTTTTTGGGGCCAATATCAGTCGATATATTGGCAGATCCCAATAAACGATATATCAGAAAATATAGATATATCAAAATATTGGTAAGAATATCGATTTTAGGATTTTAGGAAAATATGAGTAGGTCCAAAATATCAAATATATGCCAATATATCTGTATGTCAGTCGATATACCGATTATTTTACTATTATTGAGTAGTGACAGTTTCCCACTCTCTTTCATAAGCACTTTCGGGACCAGATATGGAGCTGTAGTTGGAGACAGAGTCACAGAATCAGTGTTGCTGGGAGAATTGATAGAGAAGTTAATAATATAAAAGGGAAACTCTAAGGCAGTCCACAAACCTCTATGCTCCCATAAATCATTCCATTCCAAGAAAAATTATTACAGAATTTCAGTTTCACACTTTATTGTTGAATTTAAGACTCTTCTTTTTCAAGTAGTAGCTATGTATGTTATTTCATTTGAATTTTTTATGATAGCTATGAATGTCTTTTTTTTTGAACAATTCTTTGTAGTAGCTATGAATATTTTTAAGTCTCTTTTTAGGTTAGACCAAATCCAATTATATATTAATTACGTGAACATTTAGGATGAACTCAAACTAATGGATGGTAAAATTAAAGAACCAGATCAGTTGATAACAAATAGAATTAAACATATCTTGACCTTTACAAAACCTTTCTATCAAATATGCTAAGAATGCATCAGAAAAATTATAATAATATTTGAAATAATAATAATAATAATAATAATAATAATAATAATAATAATAATAATAATAATAATAATAATAATAACCTTAGAAAATACCAGATTCTGAGAATAATAATTATAATAATTATAATAATAATACCCCTTGAAAATACCCAATTCTGAGAACAATGATAATAAGAATTCTTCATCTGAACAGAATATTATACTCTAGGACAATTTATATAGTTCACCTCCCTTTTGTTTTTGAATTTGGTATATAAAGAATGCATATAATGTTTAGTACTCACTTCTCTGTTGGATAATTAATTATCTTGAATTACTTAACTTGTCAGAATAGATTTTTGGTTTTTCTCAGCAAATCAAGACAAGATGGTATTTTATATGATAGATCTACCTTCAGTATTCCAGTTTGGATCCCAATGCTAAAACCTAGAATTGTTGATATTAGTTGTTACTATTTATATAGTAATCATGTATAATATATGTTCTTTTCTTGTCTCAATCCAAAGTGTAATACATATACATAATCTTACTTACCTTATGAAGTGTAGGACATTCATAAGGTTTTTCATTTTTTGGCATAATTTACAAAGAGAGAGGATGGCTCTGGCCAACGTACTACTACTTACACTGTGATGAAAACTAACACATTCACTTTATCTTCTTTGGGTAAATCTAATGAGGTAATAAAAAAACTTTATTGTTAATAACAATTTTTTTAAAAAAAGTAATATATTTTTTCTTTTTCAATTTGCTTTTATTTATTTATTTCATTTCTACTGAGTAACCTAATGGTACCACTATACCTTAAAATTTCTGAGTCTTTATTTCCAGGGTATTTTCTTCTTTGATTTTTGATATCATTTTAAATTGATACTTTATTAAATCACACTTATTAAATTAAACCTGTTAATATTTTTATTTAATAACTTATCCTAAAATATAAAAATAATCATTATATACATATTTGTGTATTAATACACATATATGTATATTTTCATAAATATTTACAAATACATATATATGTACCTATTTTACATTATCACATTTAAATTTGAACTTAGAAAATTTCTTTTGCAACACCTTCCTAACTTAATAATACAATATCACATTTAAATTTTTGAACTGAAGGACTTTTTTTTCAACACTTTCTTAACTTAATAATACTTGAATACCTGTAATTCACCTATCCTAAAATATCCATTATACACCTACATAAGGGATTATCCCTTACATCGGAGCCAGAGTTGGAGTCGAAGCCACAGATTTTTCCCATGCTCTTACCTGAGATTATTTCTGGATCCTCATATCTGTCTCACACCTTCCTAATGGATTTTAATCAGAATTCGAGCAGAATTCCATAGCAAAGACTTGCCTGGAGTCACTTCTAGGCTCATAGCTCTTTCATGTTCACATCAGGAATCACATCCTGGAACCCACAGTCTTTTATAGCCTCTTTCCTGGACCTTTAGACCATTTTCAAAGGTCACTTAGTGTCAGAGGGCACAACCACACCACCATTTCTCATTCCCACGATGGACCTTTTTGAGAGAGATTCATGCATACACTCTATATAGGTTCCTTTTAATGGTTTAAACATGTACATCAGGTCACTTAACCCCACTGAAGGATCTCTATTCGCAGCACCATCTCCAACCTTCCTTAAGGGTATGAAACAAACCCTCATCATCCACTTTTCCACTTACATAATGGTTCCTTTTATTGGTTTAATCATATGCACCATAGTATATAATCCCACCTATTCATCTCTAGTTGTTATACGATCACTATCTCAAGTTGCTATACCACCACTACCACTATCTCTCTTACTTTATCTCTGAATATTATTTTTGGCCTATCCTCTGAGTTTTATAGTAATATTCATGACACAAGATGTTCTTTAAGTCTAATTATGAGATTTGAGACTTGGTATATCACACAATTGTGCATACTCTTCCTGGTATGTTTAACAAGATAGAACTTCCTTTTCTAATCTTCACCATTTTATTTTCAACTTTATTTTTTTTTTAATTTAATTTCTATTTTATTTTCTATTATCTTTATTTTATTTTCAATCTTTTTATTTTTAAATTTGTTTTTATTTTGTTTGCAATTTTTTTTAAATTTTGCACTTTTTTTTATTTAAAATTCTATAGCTTAAATCAGCAAAACACTTAATTACATGTATACACACACACATGCACGTACACATACACACATGAAGCACTCACATTCCAACACACATATACATACACAAGCACACAATTAAACATAGTATCACTCATCATTCCTCATATGCCCTTAACTTTTTTTTATCTTTAGTTCATAAACAAACTTGATTTTTTATCATTTAAGAACTGTACTAACCTTTCATTCGGTTAACTCAGATTTTCCTGATTCCAAATCTTTATCATTTAATGATACCTATCTTTTCCAATTTAAGAAGCCCATAACATCTTTCGAACTCCCCAACGTTTCCATTTTCACCTACCCAACCCTTCAGCTACTTCATCATTCCCATCTTTTCTTTTTCAACTCAACCCCTTTTTCATTTCATAAACTAGGCCATGCCTAGCAGCCTAACCAATTTGCATGTCCAGCCCTAGCAAGCCTCACAACAATCCTTCTTCCATGTTTTGAGTCTCAATCTTCACATTTTATTTATTATTATTCCATAACAGCTACTTTATTATAAATGAGATCCCTGTATTAAAGTATGAACTATTTATCTCCCCTTCATTTACAAAGTTAATGCAACAGCTAACGAATCATTTAATAATCTGTGCAAAATTCATCTTTTATTAACCCTTAACCCTTAAACACTGAAACTTTTTTCTTGTCATGTAACACTGAACTGGTGTGTTACCCCAATTTTAAAAATAATATAAAATACTTAATTTAAAATTTTATTAAATGTTACTTAAAAACCTTGTTTTATAACCTATTTTATTAATTACAGATATAAAATCAAGAAATGTAATGAAAGTTTTTATATAAAAATTTTAATTTTAAAAAAAGTAAAAACTCAAAAAAAATTTATAGATTTTTTTTTTTTTTTTAATGAAAAATTTTTATTTTCAAAAATAATGTTTCTAGTACTTAAATGAAGATGTAGGACCGTTCATTCAGTTGCATTTTGACCTCGAGGAACGAAAACTACCTGTCCAAGGGGGGATGAAAAATGGTCAAAATTTTGTCACTCGAATTTTTAATTTTTTTATTTTTTTGCAATTGTTTATTATTAGTATTATTATTATTATTATTATTATTATTATTATTATTATATATATATATATATATAATATATATATATATATATATATATATATATATATATATATATTATATATATATATATATATATATATATATATTATATATATACCTTGGAGATAGTATGTTGGAGCCTCCAATTATTTTGCTTTTTCCTCAAAGACTGAATTTTTTCTGTAAAGGTTCGGAGAGAAAAAGGGTAAGAGTTTTGAGATTCAAAAAAATGAGATTTTTTTTTCAGCAAAAGCAAATAATTTTTTCCATGGTATGATAATTAATGAATTTTGTTATATTTATTATTTTTAAAGTTCAACATTTTAACTGAAAATCAATCCTCTTACCTTCAAATAATCCCCCCTCCAGCCCTACTTAAGCATTAACCCAAAGTAAATGGCCAAATACCTGAACAATACTCAAGAGAACCAGAAGGTTATGTATTATATTTCTGATGACTCTCTTGAAGATCGACTTTCAATTATTAAAATATTGACCACCATTAAGCTATAAATAGTCTTAAAGGTATACTTATCTTTATATTCTTGTTTTAGTATTACAATCAACAATATTATAGACTTCACTTGCCAGCATTACTTATAACCGGCAATTAGTTTGTGAAAAGTTTATCACTTTTTAAATCACTTGATAGAAGTGTTTTAACTTTAGTTTTATTACTTTTATTTTTACAATAATTGTTATGTAACACAACAACTGTTTTAACAATTGTTTTTAATAAATAAGCTTTAATAATTAAGCCTTTTAACAAAGTAGTTTTCATTTAATATGACTAGAAAACTACATGACAAATTACATACTGCGTACTGCATACTGTTTACTTCCTTTTTTTATTTTTAATTCGGCGCATGACACGCATGTCACGTGGGCTAATATTTATGCTCCGTTTTTAAACGATGTAATTTTATAACGGTATGCTTTTTAACAAAGAGTAATTTTATAATATTTTAACACATTTTAAACATTTAACAATTTTATTAATTTTAACTTTAACATTTTAACAATTTTAATATAATAGGTGATAATTTTATTTATTTATTCATTTATTTATTTATTTACTTAGTTAGTTCTTTATTTTTTATTAGATATTTATTTATTTAGTTATTTATGTTATTATCATACATGTTGGCTTACCTGGCAGGTTTATGGTTTATGACAAGTGATTCATAGTGGATGAAAATGGTTTGTGCACACTGGTTTCTGACAGAGACAGCATCTGTTTTTTTTTTTTTTTTTTTTGTCTTCCGTTCTGGTGCAGGTGCTGCACCTCTTCATAGGGTAAAATCTTGGCAAAACAGGAATGTCAGCCTATTCAACATTTGTTTCTTCGATGTTGTATAAATCAGTAATTATATTCCGTACTGCTCGCGAGAGAGATGGAATAGTGGTCCCTATGTTTAGCCCATGGGGAGATAGAGTTGAAATGCGAGATCCGTCATGTATAATCGCCTCATCATTTGTTTTGTGTTGGTTCTTCTCATGTTTTCGTTGTAGATTACCCATGAGTTAATTGAACACGCATTGACCATTCTGTAAAAGATACAGATGGGCTATTTTTTTGTTCTTCTTGAACAAGAGTATGTTGAACACATTTGGTCAAATGTGTCAACGCCACCCTTGGTAGAGTTATAATCTACTATTTCTGGCTTTCCACTTTGCGTTCGACACTTTCGTCTGAGAATGCATAGAGGATAGTAGCAGTACCAATTTCTTTTTTGTTTTTGATGTTGTTGCTGGAATGTAAGAGACCATAGTCATTTCTTTCGTAAATAGGAAGTCACTTGATCCATAATCACGATTTGTTTTGTCTTTCATTACAGCATGTACCTCTTTTTTATTTGTTCTTAGTGTTCCTACAAGGGTCATTCCACAGTTGGATAAGAGATCTTATACTAGATCCACGGACAAAATATCAGCTTTATCCCATATTTGACTGGTTTATTGGGGATATGCATTTGAAAGGGACATTTCCCTTTGAATGCCAGAAGTTGCTCGTCAATTGTGATATTTTTGCTGGGAGTGTACATTTTTTTCACAGTTGCCTATGAAAATATCCCAAATTGTTCTAATCACTGCAAATGGGTCTTTTCTTCCTATCATCTCTGGATCAAGTCCACAGCCACAAACTCAGAAGGTTGTGACGTAGCTATCTTTAATGTAGGTGGTGCAAATATTATATTAGAAATTTTATAAGCTTGGCATTTATAACAGAATGATGTGATATTGGCACAGATGTTATTTATTTTAGGATGCCAAAGTCTCTGGATCAGCATTGAATAAAGCTTGTGTCTTCCTATATGAGCAAAACTCCAATGTGCCCTGATGACGATCTTTGTTAGATATCCATGCGGCACTATTAATGCAAAATCTCCTGTGTGCATCTCCCGAAATAATCGACTATCACGCAAATAGATGTATTTATGCGATCTAGCAAATGGCTTTAATACTCCCACAAACGGTAAATTTCTCAACAGGGCTCGCTTTAAGCGCTTCAGGACTAGATCCTGATCCTGTATTAGGTCTAATTCTCTTTCCTTAATATCCAATGGATTTATTATATCCTCTTCATTAACCCTTATCTGATTTATTCGCAAAGTGAAGCCTTCCTCCCCACCAATCTGTTGGCTAGTCTTTTGATCTTCAGTAGGAATTTCAACCGCTGATTTGGTTTCAATCTTCTGTTCTTCCATAAATTTCTCTAATAAACAAAACTCCTGAAACCTCACTGGGGCAACTTGGTGTGCCCTTGTCTGTTTTTCTTCACAGCATGCCTGAGACTGTACCAAAAGGTTGTAATGAATGCCCCCTAAACAAAGTAAATGACACATACCCTTTTCAGAGGGGTTACCAAATTTAAAGGGTTTAGAATATCCATAATATATGCAGACTTGTATGTCATGTAAATTTGCAAAAGCATGTATAGCATGTGTAAGTGGAAATTGTCCAACATTCTTCATAAGTTGTAGTATTTTTGTTAGTTGACGAGCATTCTTACCAGTGGGCAATCCATATTTCACTCGATTTTCCATGAGTTCCTGTATCACTGCTTCCCATACCTTTTGATGTTGATCAGTAGATCCATACAACCAAGCTGAAAAAGCATAGAAAAGGGAATCACCTCTTCCTGGCATTTTTACTTCTGTAAAACCCTTAGGGATTTCATTCACTTTTAGAACACTCTGATCTTCCAGAATCTGCCCCTCATGGTGATCTAGACAATACATCAGCCACCACATTTAATTTTCCAGGAATGTATCTCAATTCATAATCAACATCGTTTAACTCTTCCAGAGTGCGGGCAACTCGTGGATTCACTAACGGCTTATTATGTAAAAATAACAGAGGTTTATGATCTGTGGGAATGATGATTCTTATGCCATACAAGAAAGGCCTCAAAGATTTTATTGCCCAACGTATGGCTGCCACCCCTTTCTCAGTTGTACTTTATCTTCTTTTAGCTTTTGAAAAAGTGGTAGAGATGAAAGCTATAGGTCGTTCTTCTCCCTGCTGGTCTTGGGCCAGACAAGCTCCTGCTCCAACGTCAGAAGTATCCACGTAGAGTTTAAGTGATTGTTCTCCTTCCGATCTATCTGGATACGATAAAACTGGTGGTTCGATTAGCGCTTTCTTTAGTAATTCAAATGCATTCTGACATGCTTCATTCCATTTCAAGGTCTTATTTCCCAATAATTCAAATAACTTTTTAGCCACCACTGAACAATTTGGAATATGCTGTCTATAAAAATTTATCATCCCCAGAAATTGCCGCAACTGTCTTATAGTTCTAGGAATGGGGAGCAGGACCTCATGATCCCCTGCAAGCTAGAATGTAATGGAACCATCCCTTTCTCTGAAACCATATGTCCCAGATATCGTACTTCTTTCCTTAGCATGAAGGTCTTAGATGGTTTGATCTTAAATCCTGTGTCTTCGAAAGCTCTTGAAACCTTTTCTAATATCTCTAGATATTTTTCATAGGTTTCACTTATGATAAGGACGTTGTCCAAGTAAACCATGCATTCATTCCAAGGGATGTTTGCCAAGGCGAATCTCATGCCTCTCTGAAAGGTTGCGGGTCCATTTTTGACCCCAAATGGCATCCTTAGGAACTCCTAATGAGACAATGGGGTGGTAAATGCGGTCTTCTCTATACTTGTTTCCTCCATTTCCACCTGGTAATAACCTTTTACGAGATCAATAGTAGTGAAAAATTTCATTCCCTGCAAACTGAAGAGCATATCTACTAAATTTGGGATTGGAAAGCTATCTCCTTTGGTGATCTTGTTGAGCTAACGATAATCTATGCTTAAACGAATCTGAGTTTCCAGAACTCGGGACAGATGGAAATCTACTTAAAAGTTGGACTACTTGTTCTTGTTGCTCTGGTGTAACATTGGATTCTTCTAATCTGAAAGCCTGATGTATTTTATCAGCTGTCCATTCCTGACACTTTTTAGGTTCAGTTTCATTTAGTTCCACCAACTTAATTGATGGAGTTTCTTCTATTATTTCTTCTTCTAGTATTTCAATCTCTCCAATTATTGAGCCTTTCTTTAACCTCTTTGGTTTGTCATCATCATTTCTTGCCAATAGAATTGTTTTATTCCTCTTAAACTTTACCACTGCAGGTTCAATACAGTGGAACTCCAATATTCGTCATTAATTCGTTCCCGAGGGAATGATGAATATCGAAAAAGACGAATATCAAACAATTTTTCAAATAAGAATTAACTAAAAATTGATTAATTCGTTCCCAGCCTCGAATTTTGCCTATCTATTCTTTAACAAAAAAAAAAAAAAAAATTCACTCTAGAATCGATCTCTGAAATCATTTAAAACACTGTACAATTTAACTACAGTACATATTAACCAGCGTACTGCCATAAATAATACGTAATACGCACTGTGTGGGCATACATAAATGCTAAACACAAATAAAATTTTAAAAAGAAAATTTGCTTTTTGGATGAGAAAAACAATGATTGTTATTAAGAGTTTTTATTTTTAAGGTTATAGGTTATTATTGGTTGGAAGGTGAGTCGCCTTCCATTACGTCATCATGCAATGTCAATTCAGGTAATTGATTTCCTGTTGCAGCACCAGTATTTCCAGACGATTCACCAGCACTCGTATTTTTAAAGAATTTATCCAAGGTTGTTTGTTTTGTTCTCTTCTTTAAAATTCTTTTAAAGTGTCCAAACACGTGTTAGGGAGAGCTAGAACTTGTGAATGAACTAACCTGCCTACACAGACCTTTTAAATAATGACCCAAGATTTGATGGAATACCTATATATTACATTCAATTCCGGCAGCCATAAAAAAGGGGCCAACCTATCACAAGATTCGTGCGTTTATGTGGGACACTATTTGCTACTAGTCAATTAACTTTAACAAACCTAGTTTTATTATCAATCAAACAATTTAACAAAAGTATAAGGGATGAGGGATAGTGAAAGAATGGATACTGATACTATATTTACTTATTGTGCAATTAAGGATTAAACACAATTGATATTATAAGGAATAACTTTAATTATACCGATTATAATTAAAAAAAAACTTTACAGTTTATTTATTTTTACTATTAATCTTACAATTTGGGTTATTAATGTGTGGTAGGTATTTTAACCTATATTAAGGGGATATTTGTTGGATATGGAGAACAACTTGCTAAGCAAGCCAGTACTTTAGACTAAGAGAAGTAAAGTCCTTATAAGTAGAGTTATTAGTAGTGGAATAAAGGAGTTGAAATAAGATATCATAATATGTTCTGCTTATCTAAGTTAGATGATGGTAGCTTGCTTCCCTCTTTTTCCTTCTTGTATGATTTTTCCGATTATATTATTTGATCTTGCGATTCCTTTTCAAAACTACAAGATGATAAATGGGCAACAAGTCCTTGGAAATGTGGTAAGGGTCCAAGGTGATAACAGCTACAATTTATTTTTCTAAGTCCACAAGTGGAAATGATTTCAAGACCTGGGATCGAGATGGCCCAATGTTGGAATTCTGTATAATGTGGTCCCCAGATTTGAAGCCTATAAAGATTTGTTGTTATTAACTCCCTATCCCATTAATATTCTTTATAAAAATGGTATGAATATATTATATATAATTACAATTAAACATATTAAAGTTCAATAATTAACATCAATATAAAATATAATGAATATTTAAATTTTTACCTTTTTGAAGGCACTTTCCTTAGATGACCAAATTAATTCCCCTATTGGTGGAGGCCTAATCAATCTCTAAGTCTTATTTATTCTTCTTAGAAAACTTAAAAAAATGTAATTCACAAATAATCAAATAATAAATATATACATCAATTCTCTGTAAAATAGAAATTATGAATAAAGAGAAATAAACAAAAAAAAAAAAATAATTTAAAAATAAATAACTGATTTTTTGTAATGATCATCAGTACTACTGATGATTAAAAATACAAAAAAAACTAGAAAAAATTAGTTCTAAAATAACTTTTTGACTCCCTTTTAACATCATCATCAAATGAATTGATACGTTGGTTTACCATAACGATGTTTGGATGCCATTTCACAATGAAAACCTGCATATTTCCCCACATAGACAACCATTCCTTTATTTCAGCACTTGAAATTGGGCCATCATCGTTTTCCTCATCTGATGAAATTTCTCTTACCGCTTCAGCTTCCTTTTTTTTAATAATAAACTGCAAAAATTGCAAAATATTAAAAAAAACAACAAGAGTTTTATTTCGCTCACTTTTAATCAAACGGTTCAGCCAAACAACCGAAGCAAAATGGCGATCAGCTGCTTTCTGTCAGCTTTCGTTGGTAGGAAGAATATTGACTTTTCAACGAATCTCGGAAAAAAAATTTGACAAAAAAACAGGGCGAATATTGAAAAAAACAAATACTGGCAGGGATGAATATTGGAGTTCCACTGTACTTACTTTATTGGGCAGTCCCTTGTTTGACTCTACCAAGACTATTTGGTCTGCATCTATCAATTTTCCTGCTTGAATTTCAACGGTTTCATATTCCTTTGGTTTTAGCACAACACTCTGTCACTACATTCTATTTTTAAAATTTTCTTTATCTTTCTATCCAGTGCTACAGTTTGCACATGATTTCTGCGATGTAAAACCTATTCTCTCTCATAGAGATATGGCAATAGATGTTCTCTTTTTAATATGTCATAGCCTAACCCAGTGGCGGCTCGTCTATAAGGGCTCCAGGGCTGCAGCCCCTCCAAATTAAAAATACCAGGCGTAGAATGTTGATATAAATATGAATTTTTTATCAGAGAAAAGTGATTTAAATTCATTTTTTTAACAACTTAATACATAAAAAGTATAAATCAATAAAGAAAATTTGAATTAAATGCATTTTGCAACTGCAAATTTTTGGGTACGATATTTTTTTTAAACACATTGCAATTATATAAAATATGGGCTGTAAATTCTCAGTCCTAAATTAGACCAAATTTTTTTGTTCTTAAATAATAGGACAGATGTGGCAACTTATGAAAAAAAGTATGACAAATTGCAATAGCAGTTTTTGTCAAGTTGCCAGTTTGTCTTTCTTTTACTTTTTGGCAACATGGAGATTATTTTCGAATATTTAAGATATTTGAATGTTGAAAGTTGACCTAAAAGGACAGAGCGTAAAGAATACAAACACTAAATAAAACAGTTTGTTATAGAACCTGGTGGGATGGAGATATGTTTTTTTTTCTTCTTGTGAAAGAAAAATTAGGGATTTATTATGTTTTTTTGTTCAATATATATATATATATATATATATATATATATATATATATATATATATATATATATATATATATATATATATATATATATAAGGGCCAGACTGCACTTTAGTCCACACAAATATTACAAATACTTCTTAATGTACATTAAAAAGGATAACATTTTTGAAATCCTTGAAGAATTCTGATAAAGAAAAATTGGGAATTAAAAAAAAATATTATACTAAGTTTATTTACTAAGTACATTATAGTGCTTTAATTGCCTCGACGACATCGTTCGTCTGGCAGCACAAGTGTGGCAGCGTCTTTTCCCGAGTTAAATATCTCAAAATTGCAGTAGATGAATTTTTTGATTAAGTAAGAATTTTTTTTTTAAATAATTTAAATATATGTGTTATATGGCCATATTTTTAAATAAGAATATCAGCAAGCCTTCCAGAATAAGTAAGGTACGCTTGAAATTTTATATATATATATATATATATATATATATATATATATATATATATATATATATATATATATATATATATATATATATATATATATATATATAGTTTGCAATTTTACACACACACACACACACACACACACACACGCACACGCACACGCACACATGAATAAACTAATAAACTTGCAGCCCCTCCTTACCAAGTTTACACGAGCCGCCACTGGCCTAACCCCAGATCATACTCAACAACTTCGTTGGGCACTTTGATGTACCTACTTGATCTTAAGGTATAATTTGCTGACAGTTTTAAAGCAATAATGTCTTCCCCTATAACAGGGAACTTGACCTTTCCAATTCCTTCGACGTTCCTATAAGCTGTACTCATCAGTGGATATTTCTCATGGTCTAATTCATTGAAACATTGAGCTGATATGACTCACTTCAGCTCCTGTATCCACAAAAGCTGTACAGTCATGAACCTGATGTTGATCCAAGATGGAAACCTGTAATACCAAAGTTTCTTCAGGTGCTTTGATTACTCTATAAGTAATAACTTTCTCAGGATTTAATTCTTCATCAATCTTTGTATCTTGTTCATTATCAGTTTGAATGTTATTAATTTGGATAGCTGGTAGTTGATTAAATTGGAACATATCAGGATCATCATCAGGTTGCTGGTTTTCAATATGTTCTTCATTATCCAGTATTGGTTTAGAGATTTCCTGAGACTCTCCAGGATCTTCCTCTAAATTTTCCATCATTCTTGACTCTTCTATATTCTCCAGCAGGAGGTCTTCCCTGTTGGAGCCTAGTAGTTTTCCTGTCTCAGGGCAGCTTTCCTGTTTCTGAGGACAGTTTTTGCCCAAGTGGTATCCCTCACAAAAGGGACACTTCAGTCGATCATTGTTTCCAATAGGACAATCTGCCACCAAATGGCCAAGCTCCTTACATCGATTCTGGACAAGGTAACAGTTTTCGTATAAATGGCCTCTTTTCCCACAATACCGGCACAATGGTCATGCTCTGCATTGACTCATGGTATGTCCTGTCTCTTTGCAATTAGCACAGGACTGTGAATAATTGTTATTAGGTCTCCTGTTTGATGTTCCACGAGACCATGTTGATGATGCCTCGTCTTCCACCATTAACATAAGTGTTATGACTTGGGTATGGTGGATTTTGCATTCGGACCGTCTGTTGTGGTTGAATGTTTTGAGCCGGATTCTGGGCTTGGACAACTGATTGTCTCACTGAACAACTCCCTCTTTCAGCTGTCAGCTGATAACAACAAGTTCTTAAAGAAACTTCCCCTATTTTTGGGAATGTTGGTCCTGGATTCACTAAATCTGTGATCTCTCCACTTGTAGTAACCTTTTTTTTTGGTACTTTATTGGAGAAACTACTATCCACTATGGCCACTAGTTGTTCCCACGGAATCTGCAATTCTAAAGACGTTTCTATAGCCATCAAAGTACTATCCACTTGTTGTTTTACTTCATAGGGCAAACTTTTTAAAAATTTCTGCCTTATTATGGGCATCTTTGTTACGTCATTCCCAGGGAATGCTCTTTGTGCAAGTCCCACTAAGCGCAAAGCAAAAAGGGGAATTGCTTCGTCTTCCTTCAATACGGCTTCTGGAAAATTTTCAGCATCCTCTTTGAATTCCTTCTCTAATTCTTCTCTGAACCATTGCAACATTCTTTGTTTTACCTCCTCATACTCCATGGAAGTATGGGAAATGATCTTATACACCTCTAATGCGGTGCCATCCAAATAAGAACCGAACAATAGAACCATGCTCTCTGTAGATCTGGAATACATTGCAGCACTATATGCTTCACACCGGGAGAAAAACTGAATTAAGGTTTCGCCTGAATTGATACGAAACTTTCCAGGAGGGGATCACCTTAGGTTTACGATCTAATGAAAGAGTTTTGCACTAGGGAGGTCATAGATGAAATTAGGTTGGCATTCTGTTGAATTAAAGTATGTAATGTTTGTGCATCAATAGAGACGTTATTAGAGTCATTTAACACTTGAGGATTCAAATTTGGAGGGTTAGGAGGATTCGCCTCCAAAATTGGGGTTTTGTTATTTTCCAACTTGAAATTCATGTCGTCATGAGAAGTCATATTGTCAGTCATTGTGGTGAGCAATTTCAAGATTGAGCAAGTGGGAATGGAACCCAAGAAATGCCAAAGAGTGACAGAATATTCAGCAACAGAGCCAGCCTCCCTAAAGGAAACTACGCTCTGCTACCATTTATGTTGTGGTATAAGACCACTAAATGAGACAAGAGCACTCACCCCTTGATAGTTGATGAACTCCTGCTCTCAGAAGAGGACTTGTTGTTTTTGTCTCTGGATAGAGATGATCAAGTGACTCTTCTCACTATCTAAAAATGTGGAAATTATTCTTCTCCTAGGAAAAGTCGGCAGCCCTATTGTTGAATGCAAAATTTACTGTTATTAGTATCAGAAAATTGTCATATATTTAACAACCAAAACTTTGTTACTCACCACTGTATTCCTCTTTAAAAATTGTCATCCAATTAATATATACCAGTGTGAATTTAACACAAGGGGTGAAACGTCTTCGAATAAGCAAAATAGATTAAAAATAAAAATATACATATAACATAATCTTAACCAAAAATAAATGAAAATAATGAAAGCTCTATATATAGATATACAAATAGAAAAGAGGATCCTCTAAAATTTTCCAAAATAATGACAAAATATCTCTATCCTAACAATAAATATCTACAAATAATAATAATAATAATAATAATGGATATCAATAAATAATTAAATAATTATTAATTAATAAAATAAAAAAATATCAATAATAATAATAAATAATAATAATTTATATTTAAATTAATAATAATAATAATAATGATAATAATAATAATAATAATGAAAATAATAATGATAAGCTATGATAATAACAATAATACTACTAAAATAATAATAATAATATAACCCAATATAAAAATAAATTTACTACTAAATATAACTATAATCCTAATGAATGATTCAAAAATTTCTTGAAAATAAATTCAAAAACATTACATAATATCAATCAAATATTGTACTGATATAGATATATTTCATCAGTCCACCAAAAGGACTACCTCAGGTGACAAATACAAACATAGATTAATAAGTAACAATGATGTTGTATAATAGTAATATTAACACTATCAATATTTTTACAACCAATAAGGATTACAAGGGTTTCTTCTAGGAAGTCTAAACCAAATACAACCTGGTTTACTTTTAAATCAAAGTTCAAATACTTGTTCTTGTATAATGGACTGGTATTTTAGGACACTACAAGGAGGAATAAATTTCTTCTCTCTCTCTGCACCAGGCTAATTAATACACAGGAATTTTTTTTTCTTTTAAGTCAATTTTTGTCTTTAGCTTCTGTATTCATGGAATATTACACTTTTTGTCAAACTCAATTATTAATTTATTTAGTTTTAGAAGGGGGAATAAAAATGGAAGAAATTTTTAACTAGTAATCAAGGTAGGCTCTGGGGAAAATGTAAGCAGATATATTATATTATTTAAGTATAACATGACCTCAGATCCTACCTTTGGGAAACCATACATTTCCTCTTGTTCTTATTGTTTCCTCTTGTTTTTCCTCTTTCCTTTGATGTAAGCTTCCTCCCCTTAATGGGAAAATATTTCCTTCCTTCTTTCTTTTTTTGTTGTCAATGTTCCTATAGAACTTCCTGGACTTAGACCTGATAACAAACAACAAAAAAATCCATTTTTTTTCCTTTATGAATTAATTAATTACAACACTGCAATAGTAATAGTTATTTGATTTATTTAATCTGTTTTATTAGCTTAATCAAATCTTAATTTATTCTGCAATCAAATTTACGTTAATTTATTTCCAATATTTTTTTCTTTTCTTAATTAAATTTCCGCTATATTATCAATTTACATAGTCACTAACCCAGAGATCTGGGGATATATATATATATATATATATATATATATATATATATATATATATATATATATATATATATATATATATATATATATATATATATATATATATATATATATATATATATATATATAGTAAAATATTTTTACTTACACTAGAAGCACCAGCAGTGGTAAATCCTGCCTTCCAGACTGGCTCTGGTACCTTCAAGGCGTCTCCTCACGGTCTAGATAGAACCCAGAGATGAACCTTGAATGATGTGTGATGGAGATGATTCTTTTATTTCCCTATCCTCAAGGAAGCAAGCTCCGTCACTAGGGGCAGAAAATTTATATCAATTAATAAAGAATTCCTCCAAAGTTGGGGAAAAGCAAAGAACTTAGTACTCACCAAACTCCTGATAACCGATACAATGCTCCAAAAAGGATCCAACTCAACACTTAAATTATGCAAATAGAATTTCTAGATTATATATGCCAAATAAGACAAACCTTAAAATTAGTATTTATTTACAAATTATCTTGCCAAATAGTTCCCTACACCTAAAATCTAAATAAAGAGGCCTCAGCTAACTAACTGATATAATGTTGAATTGAATAAATTATGAACTATCCATTCAAATAAATTTTTAGCTATTCTAGGTTTGTTTTAATAAAAATTTATATATTAAATTAAGATGACTGATAACTCTAACGTAAAACTAAACGAAAAAACTTAAACAAATGGATTATTTCTTATATTAAAGTAATGATGGTAATGAAACATAATGAAAATTCATAAATGAATAAATACAAATAATAATTGGATGAATTCCAAAATTAACGATGGACTAACTCCAAAATAACTTTTATTACTTAACCAAAGATTGGATGAACTCTATTAAATAGTAATTAGTTTAAACTTTTTTATATGTCAACTTTATAAAAACTGACTTTGGTTTACCTTGGAGGTAGGCATCTTTTTGAGAAGATGGTGATTTCAACTGTTTAGACTGCGAGAATTTTTTTCTTCCTCGCAGTTACTCCAATTATACAAGGGTCTCATCCGTCCTTGTATGGAGTACTGCTCTCATATCTGGGGTGGGTCAGGTTTCACCTGTCTTTTGGAAAAGGTTGATTCAAAGGCTAAAAGACTTATAAACTGTTCCCCTCTTTCTAATTCTTTATCTTTGCGACGCGACGTTGGTGCCTTATCTCGTTTTATAGGTACTACAGCGGCAAATGCTCGAGGGAACTATCCACCCGTATACCTCCACCTTTACGTCGTCATCGTAGCACAAGGGGTGCATTGTCTGCACATCAATTTTGCGTGGACATAGGCAACTCCAGGCTTGTCCGCAGTGGTGCCTCCTTTTTTCCTGCCACATCTGTTCTGTGGAATTCTCTCCCATCTTCTGTATTTCCCTCTGTATTTAATCTCAATTTCTTTAAAGCCTGCATCTGCGCTCACCTAAGAAATATGCGTTAGGTGGGTCCTGCAGGGGTCATTTTTATTTTTAATTATTATTATTATTTTTTTTTTCTACTTTATTTTTATTTTTCTGACACCCCCTCCTCGAATAGGGCTTTGCCCGTGAGTGGTGGTGATATATATATATATATATATATATATATATATATATATATATATATATATATATATATATATATATATATATATATATATATTATTTTGTGAAAAGATTGTCATGGCAGGATTGGGAGCTAAAGATATATTAAGAAACATAACTGCTTTGGAACAGCTGATTGAAGAGATAAATTTTCAAAGAGCCAAAGAAATGAGGCAGTGCTTAATGTCAAAAGATTCCGGTATGCTTTATATATATATATATATATATATATATATATATATATATATATATATATATATA
Organism: Armadillidium nasatum; assembly: GCA_009176605.1. Classification (NCBI taxonomy): domain Eukaryota; kingdom Metazoa; phylum Arthropoda; class Malacostraca; order Isopoda; family Armadillidiidae; genus Armadillidium; species Armadillidium nasatum. The sequence goes on from SEYY01020930.1 coordinate 35,948, forward strand.
TATATATATATATATATATATATATATATATATATATTAAATAAACCAATTAAAAGTAAAAGAAATTATGACATTTTAACAAAATATGTTAAAACATGTAAAAATTAAGTAGAAGGGTTAGAACGGCGCGAAACGTTTCAAAGCTAAGTGCTTCCTTATTCAATTCGTGATTGAATAAGGGAGCACTTAGCTTTGAAATTTTTAGACATAAAATCAATGAAAACTGCTTTTTTAAAGTAAATTTCTTGCAGTTTTTATTTATTTATATATGTATTTATTTATTTATTTATTTCTAAAGGAGTTAAAATCAATGTTTATCATTTTGATGCAGTATCATCCCATTAAACCTTTACATTGATTTTTAAAATATCTCAATCCTCCACATTGGGTCCAAAATTTATATATATATATATATATATATATATATATATATATATATATATATATATATATATATATATATATATATATATATATATATATATATATATATATATATATAATATATATAAATATAAGGAGCGACTCGGGCTGCCTTCACTTGGTGCTCACGACAGCAGAGAAAGTTACGAAGGTATCCTCACAAGCGGGGGAGCAACCCTTGCAACATATCAGCTGCAAAAGCCCGAAAAAAAACCCTACCTGCGGAAGCGGGTCATTGCGGAAAGGTCTTCCCTGTTCCGCCGGCCAAAATGGCCAAGCTCTCTCACACTCTATTTACCAACCTTACTCCATCTTTCTTCATTCACGGCAGAGGTAACAATTCGGCAGTCACCTCCCTCCTACTGCAGCAAGCCGGAGACATTCACCCAAACCCTGGTCCAATCATATACCTTTGTCCCATATGCACTAAACAAATTAAAAATAATCAACCTTCTATCAAATGTACAAACTGCAACAAATGGATCCACAAAAACAAATGCTCCCCTTTCAAAACACTACCTTGTCAAAACCACACATGGACTTGCTCAATCTGCAACCCCCCAACAATGTCAGCCGTAACAAATAAAAACCAAAACAAGACACAAATCAAAATTCTACAGATAAACATTAATGGCCTACACAAAAAACATTCAGAAATACAAACATTCCTCTCCATAACATAATATTGACATAGCTCTGATCCAAGAAGCTCACTCTCCAGCTAACACCCCCAAAACTCCTTTCTATGGATATGACTTCATATACACCAACAAACAACCAACCAATCACACACTACTAACACTAATAAAAAGCAATATAATGTACCACAATACAACTACTGACACAACAAACCTAATAAATGATCAAATTCTGAACATACAATCTTTCAAAATCTTAGTCAGCAACACCACACACACCATAATAAACATTTACATCCCCCATCCTACATCAGTATACTGTCCAAACAATTA
>SEYY01020931.1:0-27500 GCA_009176605.1 Armadillidium nasatum
AAATACTTTCCATTTTCTAAAGCGTTTAATGGAATCATATTAGCAACTAGGACCTGTTCTTTAAGTTAAGCATTATTTTAGTTTACTTTTACCCAAACATTACTACCAAACTGGGCATAATCTCGAAGATGGTTAGGTTGCATGACACCAAGATGGACGATCGTAATCTTTACAACTGTCTTCACGATGAAAAAACTGAACTTTGGGACAATTTGAGCAACAAAAATTAATCATATGGTTCATATTCCCAATTAATGGTTTTATTGATAATTTTTTTGGTATTTTCTTAGATATGCATTCTAAGTTAAACCAATATTATTGAGATTATCCACTTAAACAATTTTCCTTTAAAAAAGATATATCCTTAAGTATTCCACTTATATCTTTTAATATAACAAAAGTCAGACTTTCAAAATTATTTCTTACTTGGGCATTTGGAACATGTTTTCGATTGTCCCAAACTTTGAAAGTGAATGTGTAATTTGAGCCTACTTCTAATGTGTTCTCTTTTATTGTCATACTGTAATGAGTATCATTTACCTTTACTGGAATTCCCAACTTATGGGAACAGTTTTTTTTATCATTTTCAAGGCATTCCCATTTGTATTCAATATGAGGACCAAATCTTTTCTGCATAGTTGGATCATTAACCTCCACATCAATGATGACTGGTCTACTGACTTACAATAGCCTGTTTGACTTAGATGTCATTGTAATTTCTATTTGTTGCAGATTTACATATAATGTAAGCTTTTAGTTATTTCTTTTCTTACACTGGTAACTAAATCCTGCGTTCTGATATCTTTAACTATATACATAAATGTATAATGATAACCACTTTCTAAAGAGAAAGGTGACAAAACCACAGTTTAACTTCCGTTGTTTTAAGTAATATTTTGGAGTAATTCTTAGCAGTTCTCATTATCACCCTTCAGCACTTCCAAGTTTCATTTATATGACTTCCAAATTTTTCTTTAATATCCGGATCCTCATATGAACCTGTTATTTTAATTTCTTGACTAGCAGTAACAGTTTAGTTTTCTGATGACTTTATAGATACGACGAGTGGTGATACTAGAACACTGAATGTAATATTTTTACTGTCTTTTTTATAGTTATTTATAAACATATATAGATTTCTAATGTTTTACGCTTAATATACAAATGTATAGTTATAACCAGTTTCTAAAGTAAATGGTAATATTACTACTGTTGACCCTCCATTTTTATATTCTATAATTTTGATCAATTCTTAGCAGTTTTTTCCTTCTTTAAAACATTGCCAGGTTTATGTTATATGAGGTCCGACTGTGTTTTTTGCATCAGGGTCCTTATAAGACCCATCTATTTGAACTCTTTAATAATTGTAAATTTTACCTAATTGAACCGAACTATTGATTGTTGTCTATAGAGGTCTGATGAGAACGGTATACAAGCGACTTAATGTTCCTTCTCTAATATTTCCCTTGTAGTCTATCTTATTTTGAACATCTTTAGCTTTGTAACTTATTGTATATTTAATTCCACTTTCTAATTTGTACGGTTCTATTATCAGAGTTTATCCACCATTAAATTTCTTTATATTTTGCAAAAGAAACACACAATTCTTATTGTCGTTTCTGACACATGACCAACTTTCAGCTATGTGAGGACCAAATTTTTCTTTAACATCTGGATCGACATAAGATCCTCTCATTTCAATTTGATCGCTAATATTAATTGTCATGTTAGTCTCTGGAGATAAGTTTACAGTTAACGAAAAGATGAGAACTGTTATTGTTATTTCTTTTTTGGCTTTCCTCAAATTTCCTGTGATATCCGTTAAGTTTCTTTAATCTTCTACATAGTAAGAGATTGTATACGTATACCCACTTGTTAATGAGTAAGAAGGAAGATTTAAAATTTACTTACCATTAAGTCTTTCAATATTTGTTAGTAAAAATGAGCATTCCTCATTATTTTTAAGACATTCCCATCTTTCAATAAGATGAGCATTAAAGTTTTCTTTCACATCAGGATCTACATACTCTCCACTAATTTAAATCTCCTTACTTGAGTTTATCAATAAATTCTAGTTTGGTGTAATGGTTATCTCTAAAGGTTATGCAGGTACTTGTAAAGTTAGTCGTTTTACATCTCTTTTCAATTTTCCTGTATGATCTGTAACATTTCGCGAATCCCAAGCTTCATAAGTAAAGGTGTAAGAATTTCCAGTTTACAATGAATAAGGAGGTATTACAAAAGTTTATTTACTTTTTTCACTTGTCATTTTTGTAAGTAAATAAATGCAATTTTCTATTCCATTTTTACTGCAAGACCATTTAACAACAGTTAATGGACCGTAATCATTACTTTAATCTGGATCCACATAAGAACCTGTAATTTCAACGTCTTCGCTTCTTTTTACTGTTTCTTGTCTGTTTAATTCAAGAGTCACTTAAATAGGAAATACCTTGATTTCAAATGTTAAAAATTTTTCCCCTTCTTTCACATTTCCTTTATAATCCCTAATATTTTGATTATGTTTGGCTTTATAAGAAAAAGTATAATTGTTACCACTGAGTAAGGTAAATGGTGAAATGGTTAAAGTTTAACCACCATCTTTTTTCGTTATGTTTTTAAGTAAATCAGGGCAGCTTTCTCTCCCATTTCTCAAGCAGGTCCATGTTTCAATTATATGCGGACCAAAAGTCAATTGTACATCTGGGTCACTATATGTTCCTTCAATTACAACTTACTCTTTACTGGGTATAGTTTTATTTGATTTGGATTTCATATCTACAGTAAGAGGCTAAACTCGGACTTCAAAAGTTACATATTCTTCAGTTTCTCTTAGCTTTCCAGTATGATCCGATAAATTTCTAGAATCTTTTGCTTTGTATGATATATTGAACGTATTCCCACTTGATAATGTAAAGGGAGGAAGTATCACAGTTTAACTCCCATTTTTATGGTCAGTTATGTTTAATAAATTACTACAATCTAATTATCCATTTTAATGGCAAGTCCATATCTATAATATATCTTCCCCAAATCCAGCAGCTACATCGGGGTCTCTGTACATTCCAAATAGAGTGATTTGCTCACTGGCATTTATAGTTCCTTTGTGAGTACTATTGAATGTTACAATTAAAGGCAAAATCTTGACCGCAAATGATATAGAGCTCTGTGATTCCCTAGTCTTCCCTGTTGAATCTGTCGTCTTTATTAAGTCTTTAGCTTTAAAGAAGAAGGTGTATTATCTTCCTTTCGTAAAGGAAAATGGATGTATGGTTAATATTGATCGATTAATTTCATTTTGAATATCATGTAACAAATCGGAACAGTTCTCTTCGTTATTTTCGAGACAAGACCATGCAAATGTTACATTGGGGTTTAACTTTGTTTTCATGTCTGGATCTTCATATGAACCTACTATTTTGATCGCTTCCTCTGCTTTTACTTCTTAATAAGTTAAATTATATGTTATGTTAACTATTAATGGTAAAATTTTGGACTTAAATGTTACATTTTTTATTATTTCCCTGATATTACCTTAATGATCTGTTAAATTTCTTATATCACGAACTTTATAAAAGAATGTATAGTCATTTCCACTTTCTAGTTGATAAGGTTGAAGAGTTACAGTCTGTTAGTTATTTTTCAGTTTTATATCAGTAAGTAAATCTTAGCAATTTTAATCTTTATTCATAACGCAAGACCAGGAAGCAATTATGTGAGGACCAAAAGTTTCTTTTAAATCTGGGTCTTCATATGTTCCGTCGATTTCAATTTACTAACTAACTTCAACTTCCTGACTCGAGTTAGGAGAAATTAAAGCTTTTAGAGTCTATGCAATAATTCTAATAGACAGACTTTAAATATTCTCTCTCTTCCTTCCCTAAGAATCATTAAAATAATTAGAGTCTTTGGTTTCATAGAAAAATTCGTATGTGCTTCCAGCCTCAAGTGAATAAGGCGATATAATCAAGATTTGTCCTCCTCGTATGCTGGTTATATCCTTTAATAGGTATGAACAACCTTATATCTCGTTTTTAGTACAAGACCAACGTTCAACAATATGAGAACCATATTTCTCTTTTACATCGTAATCAATATACGTTCCGTTTATCTGAATCTGTTGATTTGATAAGGCTGTTTCACTAGGATTAGATTTTATAAAAGCGTATATTGGCCTGTACAGTATTGTATATGTAACACTCTTTTAAGTTTCCCTAGAATTTCCCATGTGGTCTTTCAGATTCCTAAGATCTTAAGCTTTGTAAGTAAACGTGTAGTTATTACCACTTACCAAATCAAAAGGGTGTACGTTTAATGTTAAACTATTATCCTCTTAATTAAAATCAGACAAAATTTCTTAGCAAGTTTATTAGTTATTTTTTAGGCAGTTCCACGATTGAATTATATTTTTACTAAATTACTTTTTAGCATCTGGATCTGAGAACTCTCCTCTAAGAACTACACTTTCATTACTATAGATTTACTGATCTGTTTCCGGATTTATTTTTGCTGATATAGGCTATACTAAGACTGAAACTTACAAATTTGCTTTACCTTATCTCCTTCTACCACGGTGATCCAATGCTTTCTCTCTATTGAGATCCATCGCTTAATACAAAATTTAATAATTATGCCCACTTTGAAAAGTATGCGGTGCCAATGTTAATATTTGACGACCTCTTTAAATTTTAATATCTGAGAGTAAATTTCTACAATCTTTTATTCCGTCCTTTGTACATGACCAAATTTAAGCCACAGTTGGACTGAATTTATCCTCTTCGTCTGGATCTTCATAAGAACCTGTAACCTCGATAGTTTCATTAACTTTAATAGTTTCATTCGTTTTAGATAGTCTAACAACAAGAGGTAAAACTTTAACGTTAAACGATACACTTTTTTAAACTTTTCGTTGTGCTTCACTTTATTCCAAGTGTCTTATATCCTTTGCCTCATAATATATCGTATAATTTTTTCCACTTTCAAAAGTAAAAGGAGGAAGAATTAAAGTTTATTTTCTCTTATCCGAAGATATGTTTTCCAACAAGTTGTCGCAAGTTTAATTATTTATTCGGCAACTCCAAGTCTATATAATGTTAGAACTAGATCGATTTTACTCCTCCGGATCTTCATAAGATCCTGTGACCTGAACTGCATTACTAGCTTCGATTAATTCTTGTTCTGGATCTGAAATCACAGTTACTTTAATAGATTTGATCTTAACCTAAAAGGTAAGAATTCTTGAGTATTCTCTATCTTAGCCTTTAAAATCATTAATATTTCGATTATCTTTCACAGTATATTTAAATTGTGTAATTATTTCCAGAAGGCAGAGTGAAAGGAGATATTGTGAGAGTAGATTCTTTGTCTTTCTTAACATCGTTCAATAAATTTGTGCACTACTCCAAGTTGTTTTTGAGACATGACCAAAACTACTCAACAAAAGGACTATGTCCTTCTGGTTCATCTGGGTCATCATATGAGCCATTTATTGTTAGTTCTTAATTAGATTATATGCTTTCCAAATAAGAAGGATTTAAATGTATTGTAATAGGGGATATTGTAACTGAAATGGAAATGTTCTTTTCTGATTCCCTTTTTTCATTTTAAAAGTCTACCAGATTTCGCGAATCTTTCACGTTGTAATAAAATGTATAAGCATGTACACTTTTCATCGTATACGGTGGTATTTTTATTGTTTATCCTAACTGAATATCTTCTACCATGAGGGAGAAATTACAATTTTCCAAATTATCTATCAAGCACTTCCATGATTGCACAATGTGAGAACCAGACCTTGTCTAATAATCTGGATCTTCATACGTCCCAGTCAGAACAACTTCATCACTTGCATTAACTTGCAACTTATTTGCACTCAGACTGATATTTATCGGTCGAACAGATACTGAGAAGGATAAACTTTTAACTGCTTCCCTTGAATTTCCTTCATCAGGTTTAATATCCCTCAAATCTTTTGCTTTGTAAAAAAATGTGTAGTTATTGCCTATTTCTAGCGAATAAGGAGGCAGGGTAAGTGTTTAGCCTCCTAGAACTTTCTAAATATCTGACAATAAATCTGTACTATCTTCACTTACTACTCCATTCTTCCAGTAAGACCATGTATCAACAATATGTGGGCCAAATTTCTATTTAAAATCTGGATCTTCATATGAACCTTAGACGGTTAGTTTCATATCCGTTGTAATAACTCTCTCTTGCGTTGAGGAACTTACGTTTACATTTAATGACTATACCGGAACAGAAAATATTACTTCTTTTTGATCTGTTCTTTATTCCCCATCAGAATCTTCAAGTTTTCGAGTGTCAGAGGCTTTATATATTATTTTATAATTATGACCACTTTCTAAAGTAAAAGAATGCAGAGTTAATATGGAAGTATTCCCCTCATTTTTCTAATCTTACAATAAACTTGAGCATTATTATTCTTCATCCTAAATGCAAGACCAGGTTTGATATATATCTGGATTAAACTCCTGTTGCACATCGGGATCGTCATAATTTCCTGTAATTTATATTTTCTCGCTGGTTAACACTTTGTCCTTTTATTCCCACTAAATTTCTACTTAAATATTTCTAATTAAAATTTCAAAAGTAAGACTCTATTCTGCTTTTCTCAGTTCTCCTTTGTAATCATTAACGTTTCGAGAGTCTTTAACTTCGTAATGTATTTAATATTTATTTCCAGTTTCCAGGGAAAATGGAGGTATCTCTAACCTTTGTCCACCATCATTTTTCACAATGTTGTTTAAGGTAACTGAACAGCTTTCATTTATATTCACGGTACAGAACCATCTCTCATCAATATGATCACCAAAATGTTTTTCAACATCTGGATCATAGTAGGAGCCTTCTAACACAATTTTTTAATCAACATATAATTTTGTTTCTTCTTGTTGCTCAGAAAATAAAGTAACCGTCAGGCTTAAAATCCTAACAGAAATAGTAACTTATTTTACAGCTTCTCTTTTACTCCCATCTGATAATAAAGTTCTATTGGTATCTTTTGCTTTATAAAAAATAGTGTAACTATTTCCACTTTTCAAAGTATAGTTTTTTATAACCAATTTTGAACTATTATTAGATAGTTCTATGGCTCCTTATAATATATCAGAGCAATTTTCCGTTTAATTTAAGAGACATGACCATGTTTAATTAACGTGTGGACCTACCTTACTCTCTATATCTGGGTCTTCATAAGAACCTTCAATTTAAATTTCTTAACTTGCATTTACTGTGAAATTTTAGTCTGGATTTATCTTTACTTTCCAAATTCTAAGCTATAATATCAAATTCGAGAGTTTGATTTGTCTATCTAACTAAACCTGATCTTCGAAAAATATCTCTATCTTCTGCTTTATAGGTTATTTTATAATTAGCTCCAGGCTCTAGTACATAGGGTTGAATGGTCAAAGATTAATTTCCTTATTCCCTTCTGATGTCAGTTAATAAATTTGTACAATTTTCTACTTCATTTTTATAACAAAACCAAGATTGCACAATATCAGGATTAGATTTATCTCTAACATCTGGATCTTCAAATGATCCGAATATTTAAACTTTTTGACTGGTTTTGATCAATCCAGTTTCATTAGATATTACAGCAATCTCAAGTGGCGCAAAAGGTATATAGAAAGAGACATGATCTCTTCCTTCTTTCATACTGCCATCTTTATCCTTTAATTTTTTTCGATCCGTTGCTATGTATGTAATTGTATAATTGTTAACAGTTTACAATATGAACGGAGGCAGTACAATCTTCCATTTTGATCCTTCCACACTTTTAAATTCATCTCTTAAAAGGTTTGTGCAGTCTTGGTCATCGTTCCTTTTACACTCCCATTTTTGAGTAACGTCTGGATTTACATCTTCTTCAACATCTTGATCTTTATAAGATCCGTGAATTGTAATATTCTCTCTAGTAAAATATTCGGATTTCGTAATATTTACATCTACGTCAAGAGGGGAGACTTTAGTCATGATTAAGAATTCTTTTGAATAATTCCTTTGTGGATCAGCTAAATAATATGTTATTGTATAATTAGTTCCATATTTGAATGTATATGGAGGAATATTTAATTCAGAGCCATTACTAGTTTCGATTTTACTTGGCAGTAAATCTGTGCAATTTGTTTAACCTATCTTGCATTTCCAAAATTCTGTGAGGTTTTGATCTATATCGGTGTCCCAAAAGGAACCTTCAATTTTAAAGGGGTCTTTAACATAAATAAATGCTTCTGTATCAGGATTAGTTTCTATTGGAACGGGTGGTATGTTGATACGAATTCCTAAAACTTATTCCCATTTCAATCTATATGGATGACGATGATAGCCTCTTAGTTAAATACCGCTAGGGCATCTCGACCTACCGGCATCAAAAATATGCGTATAAGTTACTGAGAGGTATAAAAAATTATCTCCATATTTTAAATATCTCGGACTAATCCTTAAGTCTCCATAAAATACATAGGCGTCATCAACAAGAAAGCCTGGGGGACATGTCGCCACCCTTGGCATCCTATTATCTTCTATTAGACTCGACAAGCAACAAAAATAAAAACTATGATTCTTATATCTATCCTCATTCTAATGACACGGACTTATTGTCTACTGCAGTTGAAATAGTTATAATCCCCACATCTTTTGTAGTTTCATACTATCTTCTGTCAAGATATACCGTTCCATAATGTACAAAATCGGGACTCGTTGTCTTGTTAAATGTATTAGGAGGATCTGATTCAAAATCTCTGATTGTTTCTATACATTCCCTGAAACTTTAACTTTGCAGTATATAAAAAGATGCAAGGACCAAAATCTGGATTAAAGTTTTCTTCTTTATCAACCTCAACAAACCTCATCGTTCAACATTGAAATGACAACTAAATATTTTGGGTCCAAAAATTTGAAAAACATTTGAAAAATTGTTTTAAAACCTATTTTTTTTATTTAAATTTTTTTAATGCAAGTAAAAAAAAAAAAATAAAAGCATTAAAATAGCTTCACTCTAATAAAAGAAATTAAATTACAAATTTTTTTTTGAGCTTCACTTTTCTATATATATATATATATATATATATATATATATATATATATATATATATATATATATATATATATATATATATATATATATATATATATATATATATATATATATATATATATATATATATATATATATATATATATATATATATATATATATATATATATATATATATATATATATATATATATATATATATATATATATATATATATATATATATATATATATATATATATATATATATATATATATATATATATATATATATATATATATATATATATATATATATATATATATATATATATATATATATATATAATAATATTATATATTTAAATAGGGGACAAAAGTAAATATTTTTATTTGAAATATGTTTTTATTTTTAAAATATTTTTAAATAAAGAATAAAAATTGTTTTAAGTAAAAATATTTAAATTCTTCCTTAAAACTTGAATAGTTTTATTGAAAAATATTTTTATTTTTGTGGTAAAATATTTATTTATTATGTTAAAAATTATTATAGTTTTAATTAACAAAATATGTAAATATTTTACCTCGAAAATAATGTTAGTCTTAACTAAAAATAAAAATATTTTTCAATAAAACTTCCCAAAAAAAAAAAAAAAAAAAAAAAAAAAAAAAAAAAAAAAAAAAAAATTTTTATTTTTTATTTAAAAATAATTTTTAAAAATGAAAATATATTTCAAATAAAAATATTTAGTTTTGTCCCCTATTTAAATATAAAATATTTTTAAAACTAAAATAAAAATTTTTATTTTAAATATCTCTCTCATATATATATATATATATATATATATATATATATATATATATATATATATATATATATATATATATATATATATATATATATATATATATATATATATATATATATATATATATATATATATATATATATATATATATACAATGCTATTTCGCATCAGTAAATAAGTATGAAGAAAATAGAACATTATGGGAAACCTCATCTGGGGTCGAACCACCGCCTGTTGCGACTGAGAACGACAAAGACTCGATGCTCTACCGCTGAACTATGCCCGAACCCGAAAAAGTTCGATTCAAGTTTGATTCAAGAACAGTTTCTCTCGAATCGGGCTTTTTCGGGTTCGGGCATAGTTCAGCGGTAGAGCATCGAGTCTTTGTCGGTCTCAGTCGCAACAGGCGGTGGTTCGACCCCAGATGAGGTTTCCCAAAATGTTCTATTTTCTTCATACTTATTTACTGGTGCGAAATCGCATTAATAATATATAATATATATATATATATATATATATATATATATATATATATATATATATATATATATATATATATATATATATATATATATATATATATATATATATATATATATATATATATATATATATATATATATATATATATATATATATATATATATATATATATATATATATATATATATATATATATATATATATATATATATATATATATATATATATATATATATATATATATATATATATATATATATAGTTAAAAAATATGTAATTTAATTTTTTTTTTAATTAGAGTGAATCTACTTTAACCAAGACTTTAATTCTTTTTTTTAGCTTGCATTTAAAAAAAAAATAAATAAATAAAAAATAACTTTTAAAACAATTATTCAAATTTTTGCAGTCAAAATATTTAGTTGGCATTTCAATGTTGAGCGATGAGGTTTGTTGATGCGATAAAAAAGGGAACTTTAATATGATTGTAATTGTTTAGATCCAGACTTTGGTCATTGCTGCTTTTTATATACTGCGGAGTTAAAGTTACCCAACTTGTATAGCAGGATTCGAAGATTTTTAATCATAACCTCCTCATTTATTTAACAGGACGTGGAGTGAGAGCACTATACGTTATGGAAGACGTAATAGAGAGCTTTATGAAAGAAGTTAGTATGAAACTACAAAATAAACAGGGATTATAACTATTTCAATTGGAATAAAAAACAATACCTGTGTATAGACTGATAGTATATATGCGAATAAAACTTTTTTACTTTGTTGCATGATGGCTCTAAGACATGGGCTTTATGTACCAAGGATCCCGACATGTCCCGCAGGCTTTCTTGTTGATGACGCCTATGAATTTAATGGAGACTTAAGGATTAATCCGAGATATTTATAATATGGAGATAATTATTTTTTCCTCGCAGTGACTTATTCATATTATTTTGATAGAGATAGGTCGGTCTGCCCTGGTAATCTTTAAGTAAGAGATTATCCGGGTCGTGATCCACAAAGTACGATAAGGTAATAAGTTGTTGGAGTTCGTATCAATAGACCACCCGTTCCAATAGAAACTAATCCTGATACAGAAGCATTTATTTATGTTAAAGACCCCTTTAAAATTGAAGGTTCCTTTTTTGACATCGATATAGATCAAAACCTCACAGAATTTTGGTAATGCAAGACAGGTTAAACAAATTGCACAGATTTACTGCCAAGTAAAATCGAAACTAGTAATGGCTCTGAATTAAATATTCCTCCATATACATTCAAATATGGAACTAATTATACAATAACATATTATTTAGCTGATCCACAAAGGAATTATTCAAAAGAATTCTTAATCATGACTAAAGTCTCCCCTCTTGACGTAGATGTAAATATTACGAAATCCGAATTTTTTATTAGAGAGAATATTACAATTCACGGATCTTATAAAGATCAAGATGTTGAAGAAGATGTAAATCCAGACGTTACTCAAAAATGGGAGTGTAAAAGGAACGATGACCAAGACTGCAGGAACCTTTTAAATGATGAATTTAAAAGTGTGGAAGGATCAAAATGGAAGATTGTCCTGCCTCCGTTCACATTGAAAACTTTTAACAATTATACAATTACTTACACAGCAAAGGATAGAAAAAAATTAAAGGATAAAGATGGCAGTATGAAAGAAGGAAGAGATCAGGTCTCTTTCTATATACCTTTTGCGCCACTTGAGATTGCTGTAATATCTAATGAAACTGGATTGATCAAAACCAGTCAAAAAGTTTAAATATTCGGATCATATGAAGATCCAGATGTTAGAGATAAATCTAATCCTGATATTGTGCAATCTTGGTTTTGTTATAAAAATGAAGTAGAAAATTGTACAAATTTATTAACTGACATCAGAAGGGAATAAGGAAATTAATCTTTGACCATTCAACCCTTTGTACTAGAGACTGGAGCCAATTATAAAATAACCTATAAAGCAGAAGATGTCAGAGATAGTTTACGAAGATCAGGTTTAGTTAGATAGACAAATCAAACTCTCGAATTTGAAATTATAATTTAGAATTTGGAAGTAAAGATAAATCCAGACTAAAATTTCACAGTAAATGCAAGTTAAGAAATTTAAATTGAAGGTTCTTATGAAGACCCAGATATAGAGGGAAAGGTAGGTCCACACGTTAATTAAACATGGTCATGTCTCTTAAATTAAACGGAAAATTGCTCTGATATATTATAAGGAGCCATAGAATTATCTCCTAATGGTTCAAAATTGGTTTTAAAAGCCTATACTTTGAAAAGTGGAAATAGTTACACTATTTTTTATAAAGCAAAAGATACCAATAAAACTTTATTATCAGATGGGAGTAAAAGAGAAGCTGTAAAATAAGTTACTATTTCTGTTAGGATTTTAAGCCTGTCGGTTATTTTATTTTCTGAGCAACAAGAAGAAACAAAATTATTTGTTGATTAAAAAATTGTGTTAGAAGGTTCCTACTATGATCCAGATGTTGAAAAACATTTTGGTGATCATATTGATGAGAGATGGTTCTGTACCGTGAATATAAATGAAAGCTGTTCAGTTACCTTAAACAACATTGTGAAAAATGATGGTGGACAAAGGTTAGAGATACCTCCATTTTCACTGGAAACTGGAAATAAATATTAAATACATTACGAAGTTAAAGACTCTCGAAACGTTAATGATTACAAAGGAGAACTGAGAAAAGCAGAATAGAGTCTTACTTTTGAAATTTTAATTAGAAATATTTAAGTAGAAATTTAGTGGGAATAAAAGGACAAAGTGTTAACCAGCGAGAAAATATAAATTACAGGAAATTATGACGATCCCGATGTGCAACAGGAGTTTAATCCAGATATATATCAAACCTGGTCTTGCATTTAGGATGAAGAATAATAATGCTCAAGTTTATTGTAAGATTAGAAAAATGAGGGGAATACATCCATATTAACTCTGCATTCTTTTACTTTAGAAAGTGGTCATAATTATAAAATAATATATAAAGCCTCTGACACTCGAAAACTTGAAGATTCTGATGGGAAATAAAGAACAGATCAAAAAGAAGTAATATTTTCTGTTCCGGTATAGTCATTAAATGTAAACGTAAGTTCCTCAACGCAAGAGAGAGTTATTACAACGGATATGAAACTAACCGTCTAAGGTTCATATGAAGATCCAGATTTTAAATAGAAATTTGGCCCACATATTGTTGATACATGGTCTTACTGGAAGAATGGAGTAGTAAGTGAAGATAGTACAGATTTATTGTCAGATATTTAGAAAGTTCTAGGAGGCTAAACACTTACCCTGCCTCCTTATTCGCTAGAAATAGGCAATAACTACACATTTTTTTACAAAGCAAAAGATTTGAGGGATATTAAACCTGATGAAGGAAATTCAAGGGAAGCAGTTAAAAGTTTATCTTTCTCAGTATCTGTTCGACCGATAAATATCAGTCTGAGTGCAAATAAGTTGCAAGTTAATGCAAGTGATGAAGTTGTTCTGACTGGGACGTATGAAGATCCAGATTATTAGACAAAGTCTGGTCCTCACATTGTGCAATCATGGAAGTGCTTGATAGATAATTTGGAAAATTGTAATTTCTCCCTCATGGTAGAAGATATTCAGTTAGGATAAACAATAAAAATACCACCGTATACGATGAAAAGTGTACATGCTTATACATTTTATTACAACGTGAAAGATTCGCGAAATCTGGTAGACTTTTAAAATGAAAAAAGGGAATCAGAAAAGAACATTTCCATTTCAGTTACAATATCCCCTATTACAATACATTTAAATCCTTCTTATTTGGAAAGCATATAATCTAATTAAGAACTAACAATAAATGGCTCATATGATGACCCAGATGAACCAGAAGGACATAGTCCTTTTGTTGAGTAGTTTTGGTCATGTCTCAAAAACAACTTGGAGTAGTGCACAAATTTATTGAACGATGTTCAGAAAGACAAAGAATCTACTCTCACAATACCTCCTTTCACTCTGCCTTCTGGAAATAATTACACAATTTAATATACTGTGAAAGATAATCGAAATATTAATGATTTTAAAGGCTAAGATAGAGAATACTCAAGAATTCTTACCTTTTAGGTTAAGATCAAATCCATTAAAGTAACTGTGATTTCAGATCCAGAACAAGAATTAATCGAAGCTAGTAATGCAGTTCAGGTCACAGGATCTTATGAAGATCCGGAGGAGTAAAATCGATCTAGTTCTAACATTATATAGACTTGGAGTTGCCGAATAAATAATTAAACTTGCGACAACTTGTTGGAAAACATATCTTCGGATAAGAGAAAATAAACTTTAATTCTTCCTCCTTTTACTTTTGAAAGTGGAAAAAATTATACGATATATTATGAGGCAAAGGATATAAGACACTTGGAATAAAGTGAAGCACAACGAAAAGTTTAAAAAAGTGTATCGTTTAACGTTAAAGTTTTACCTCTTGTTGTTAGACTATCTAAAACGAATGAAACTATTAAAGTTAATGAAACTATCGAGGTTACAGGTTCTTATGAAGATCCAGACGAAGAGGATAAATTCAGTCCAACTGTGGCTTAAATTTGGTCATGTACAAAGGACGGAATAAAAGATTGTAGAAATTTACTTTCAGATATTAAAATTTAAAGAGGTCGTCAAATATTAACATTGGCACCGCATACTTTTCAAAGTGGGCATAATTATTAAATTTTGTATTAAGCGATGGATCTCAATAGAGAGAAAGCATTGGATCACCGTGGTAGAAGGAGATAAGGTAAAGCAAATTTGTAAGTTTCAGTCTTAGTATAGCCTATATCAGCAAAAATAAATCCGGAAACAGATCAGTAAATCTATAGTAATGAAAGTGTAGTTCTTAGAGGAGAGTTCTCAGATCCAGATGCTAAAAAGTAATTTAGTAAAAATATAATTCAATCGTGGAACTGCCTAAAAAATAACTAATAAACTTGCTAAGAAATTTTGTCTGATTTTAATTAAGAGGATAATAGTTTAACATTAAACGTACACCCTTTTGATTTGGTAAGTGGTAATAACTACACGTTTACTTACAAAGCTTAAGATCTTAGGAATCTGAAAGACCACATGGGAAATTCTAGGGAAACTTAAAAGAGTGTTACATATACAATACTGTACAGGCCAATATACGCTTTTATAAAATCTAATCCTAGTGAAACAGCCTTATCAAATCAACAGATTCAGATAAACGGAACGTATATTGATTACGATGTAAAAGAGAAATATGGTTCTCATATTGTTGAACGTTGGTCTTGTACTAAAAACGAGATATAAGGTTGTTCATACCTATTAAAGGATATAACCAGCATACGAGGAGGACAAATCTTGATTATATCGCCTTATTCACTTGAGGCTGGAAGCACATACGAATTTTTCTATAAAACCAAAGACTCTAATTATTTTAATGATTCTTAGGGAAGGAAGAGAGAGAATATTTAAAGTCTGTCTATTAGAATTATTGCATAGACTCTAAAAGCTTTAATTTCTCCTAACTCGAGTCAAGAAGTTGAAGTTAGTTAGTAAATTGAAATCGACGGAACATATGAAGACCCAGATTTAAAAGAAACTTTTGGTCCTCACATAATTGCTTCCTGGTCTTGCGTTATGAATAAAGATTAAAATTGCTAAGATTTACTTACTGATATAAAACTGAAAAATAACTAACAGACTGTAACTCTTCAACCTTATCAACTAGAAAGTGGAAATGACTATACATTCTTTTATAAAGTTCGTGATATAAGAAATTTAACAGATCATTAAGGTAATGTCAGGGAAATAATAAAAAATGTAACATTTAAGTCCAAAATTTTACCATTAATAGTTAACATAACATATAATTTAACTTATTAAGAAGTAAAAGCAGAGGAAGCGATCAAAATAGTAGGTTCATATGAAGATCCAGACATGAAAACAAAGTTAAACCCCAATGTAACATTTGCATGGTCTTGTCTCGAAAATAACGAAGAGAACTGTTCCGATTTGTTACATGATATTCAAAATGAAATTAATCGATCAACATTAACCATACATCCATTTTCCTTTACGAAAGGAAGATAATACACCTTCTTCTTTAAAGCTAAAGACTTAATAAAGACGACAGATTCAACAGGGAAGACTAGGGAATCACAGAGCTCTATATCATTTGCGGTCAAGATTTTGCCTTTAATTGTAACATTCAATAGTACTCACAACGGAACTATAAATGCCAGTGAGCAAATCACTCTATTTGGAATGTACAGAGACCCCGATGTAGCTGCTGGATTTGAGGAAGATATATTATAGATATGGACTTGCCATTAAAATGGATAATTAGATTGTAGTAATTTATTAAACATAACTGACCATAAAAATGGGAGTTAAACTGTGATACTTCCTCCCTTTACATTATCAAGTGGGAATACGTTCAATATATCATACAAAGCAAAAGATTCTAGAAATTTATCGGATCATACTGGAAAGCTAAGAGAAACTGAAAAATATGTAACTTTTGAAGTCCGAGTTTAGCCTCTTACTGTAGATATGAAATCCAAATCAAATAAAACTATACCCAGTAAAGAGTAAGTTGTAATTGAAGGAACATATAGTGACCCAGATGTACAATTGACTTTTGGTCCGCATATAATTGAAACATGGACCTGCTTGAGAAATGGGAGAGAAAGCTGCCCTGATTTACTTAGAAACATAACGAAAAAAGATGGTGGTTAAACTTTAACCATTTCACCATTTACCTTACTCAGTGGTAACAATTATACTTTTTCTTATAAAGCCAAGCATAATCAAAATATTAGTGGATTATAAAGGAAACGTGAAAGAAGGGGAAAAATTTTTAACATTTGAAATCAAGGTATTTCCTATTTAAGTGACTCTTGAATCAAACAGACAAGAAACAGTAAAAAGAAGCGAAGACGTTGAAATTACAGGTTCTTATGTGGATCCAGATTAAAGTAATGATTACGGTCCATTAACTGTTGTTAAATGGTCTTGCAGTAAAAATGGAATAGAAAATTGCATTTATTTACTTACAAAAATGACAAGTGAAAAAAGTAAATAAACTTTTGTAATACCTCCTTATTCATTGTAAACTGGAAATTCTTACACCTTTACTTATGAAGCTTGGGATTCGCGAAATGTTACAGATCATACAGGAAAATTGAAAAGAGATGTAAAACGACTAACTTTACAAGTACCTGCATAACCTTTAGAGATAACCATTACACCAAACTAGAATTTATTGATAAACTCAAGTAAGGAGATTTAAATTAGTGGAGAGTATGTAGATCCTGATGTGAAAGAAAACTTTAATGCTCATCTTATTGAAAGATGGGAATGTCTTAAAAATAATGAGGAATGCTCATTTTTACTAACAAATATTGAAAGACTTAATGGTAAGTAAATTTTAAATCTTCCTTCTTACTCATTAACAAGTGGGTATACGTATACAATCTCTTACTATGTAGAAGATTTAAGAAGAAACTTAACGGATATCACAGGAAATTTGAGGAAAGCCAAAAAAGAAATAACAATAACAGTTCTCATCTTTTCGTTAACTGTAAACTTATCTCCAGAGACTAACATGACAATTAATATTAGCGATCAAATTGAAATGAGAGGATCTTATGTCGATCCAGATGTTAAAGAAAAATTTGGTCCTCACATAGCTGAAAGTTGGTCATGTGTCAGAAACGACAATAAGAATTGTGTGTTTCTTTTGCAAAATATAAAGAAATTTAATGGTGGATAAACTCTGATAATAGAACCGTACAAATTAGAAAGTGGAATTAAATATACAATAAGTTACAAAGCTAAAGATGTTCAAAATAAGATAGACTACGAGGGCAATGTTAGAGAAAAAGAAGAAAGTCGTTTGTATACCGTTCTCATCAGACCTCTATAGACAACAGCCAATACCACTGTTCAATTAGGTAAAGTTTACAATCGTTAAATAATACAAATGGATGGGTTTTATGAGGACCCAGATGCAAAAAACTAGATCGGACCTCATATAACATAAACCTGGTAATGTTTTAAAGAAGGAGAAAACTGCTAAGAATCGATCAATAATATAGAATATAAAAATGGAGGGTCAACAGTAGTACTATAACCATTTACTTTAGAAAGTGGTTATAACTATACATTTGTATATTAAGCGAAAGACATTAGAAATCTATCTATATCTGAAAATAACTCTAAAAAGGAGAGTAAAAAAAATATTACATTCAGTGTTCTAGTGTCACCACTCGTCGTATCTATAACGCCATCAGAAAACTAAACTGTTAATGCTAGTCAAGAAATTAAAATAACAGGTTCATATGAGGATCCGGATATTTAAAGAAAAATTTGGAAGTCATATAAATGAAACTTGGAAGTGCCTGAAGGGTGATAATGAGAACTGCTAAGAATTACTCCAAAATATTACTTAAAACAACGGAAGTTAAACTGTGGTTTTGTCACCTTTCTCTTTAGAAAGTGGTTATCATTATACATTTATGTATATAGTTAAAGATATCAGAACGCAGGATTTAGTTACCAGTGTAAGAAAAGAAATAACTAAATAGCTTACATTATATGTAAATCTGCAACAAATAGAAATTACAATGACATCTAAGTCAAACAGGCTATTGTAAGTCAGTAGACCAGTCATCATTGATGTGGAGGTTAATGATCCAACTATGGAGAAAAGATTTGGTCCTCATATTGAATACAAATGGGAATGCCTTGAAAATGATAAAAAAAACTGTTCCCATAAGTTGGGAATTCCAGTAAAGGTAAATGATACTCATTACAGTATGACAATAAAAGAGAACACATTAGAAGTAGGCTCAAATTACACATTCACTTTCAAAGTTTGGGACAATCGAAAACATGTTCCAAATGCCCAAGTAAGAAATAATTTTGAAAGTCTGACTTTTGTTATATTAAAAGATATAAGTGGAATACTTAAGGATATATCTTCTTTAAAGGAAAATTGTTTAAGTGAATAATCTCAATAATATTGGTTTAACTTAGAATGCCTATCTAAGAAAATACCAAAAAAATCATCAATAAAACCATTAATTGGGAATATGAACCATATGATTAATTTTTGTTGCTCAAATTGTCCCAAAGTTCAGTTTTTTCATCGTGAAGACAGTTGTAAAGATTACGATCGTCCATCTTGGTGTCATGCAACCTAACCATCTTCGAGATTATGCCCAGTTTGGTAGTAATGTTTGGGTAAAAGTAAACTAAAATAATGCTTAACTTAAAGAACAGGTCCTAGTTGCTAATATGATTCCATTAAACGCTTTAGAAAATGGAAAGTATTTTACATCATTAAGGATCAAAATGACCATTAATTAAATGATTATAGAGTTTCCAACGGCATGATAACAAGAATGGTTATTTTCCTCTTATTTAGATAAAACATGAAATACTTTTATTTTGGAGAGATCATTAAAAATTTGGAACTTGATATTAATATTGAAAATAATAACGAATCCGATTATGAAGTTGTGAAAGAACCATTACGGACTGTTTCATATTATGTTCTTTATGCATTCAGCTTCAAAATTAATACCACACATCAATACTTGCCGGTGAAATATTCTTTACGTATTATGACGGAAGAATAAGGAAATCACACCATAAATGCACAATTTTAACATCCAATTACAGTACTAAGAGATTATGTACCGTTAATAAGATTTGGTAAAGAGGTTAATTATAATCCACCGGATACAATTACTTTAGACGGTTCTTAATCTTACGATCCAGAGGTAAATAAACTGAATTATTCAGCAGTGAAATTCTCTTGGTCGTGTACCACAGACTTTCTGAACGCCGAACGTTTTTGTAATGGAAAGGAAATACTAAGAAACGATTCTCGGGTTAATATTACTGGAAAAGGAGGAACCATTATGACCTTAGTCAAAAGATTTAAACCTGGAACTGTAATGTTCTTTAATTTAACAATGTGGGACGCTTCTGAAAGAGATGTTAGGAGGCCGGCAAGTTTCATTCAGAAACTTACAATTTTAGATGACAAATCGAGAACAGATACGCCAATGATTAGGTTTTAGTGCAACAAATATTGTGTGTATAAACATCTTGTTCCGAATGATCGATGGGTGGTTTATGTTATATGTGCAAATTGCGCTGATATTACGACCGTATATTTTAGTTGGTATTTCTGGGATCCTGTGAGGGACGCTCCTTTGAACTTTGATTGGGAAAAATACACGGAAGATGGAATACACTAAGGTTTAGGGGTTTACCGAATAGCCGTACGTCCAAATACATTCCCTTAGGGCTTGGTATTTGAAATAAGAGTCGATGCATATTTTACTGTTATATGAAGATTATTGTAAAATTATTTTTATTATTATTAATTATTATTATTATTATTATTATTATTATTATTATTATTATTATTATTATTATTATTATTATTATTATTAATATATATTTTGTTTCCTAATTTCTCCTATTAAATATATCCATCATTTCTTACCCCGTGGGTATCATATCTTTTACCATTTCTGGTGTGAATAAAAAATTATTTTTAACTTTTTCTCATAATTAGCTTTATTAATTTCGGGATAATTGAATTATATATATATATATATATATATATATATATATATATATATATATATATATATATATATATATATATATATATATATATATATATATATATATATATATATATATATATATATATATATATATATATATATATATATATATATATATATATATATATATATATATATATATATGATGAGAGAGAGAATATAGACGAACCCATATGATTTTTTTTATAAAATATAAAAATAAAAAAAAAAAAAAAAATTTTTTTTTTTTTAAAAATAATAAAATAATAATAATAATAATAATGTAACGATTAACAAAATGTGTGATTTTCTCATGCTATTTGATGATGATGATATGATAATAATAATAATAATAATAATAATAATAATAATAATAATAATAATAATAATAATAATAATAATAATAATAATAATAATGTTTGAAGAGAAGAGAATAAAATCAAGTTGAAATAAAAGTTAGTTGCTGCATTAGCTTATCTTTTATTTATATGTATTGAAAGCTCGTTGCATAAGAGAACTGCCCCATTCAAAGAGGGGAGGAGTTCTAGGCATAATAGGAATCAAACCAGTGACCTTCATCGCTCTAGATTAGGTTATCTCATTTGGATTAAAAAATAATAACACCTCATCATAATATCTTAAGAATAAAAATAATTAAGAACATAAATTTATGGATTCTATTAGGCTTCGATTCAGATGAATGAAAAGGTTTAAGAAACGTAAAATCTCGCTTTACGCAAAGGAAGCCACCAGTTAATCGTTCTCTACCTCATTTCTACATTAATGAGTTTGATTCGACATATTTCGTTTCGTTTCTTTTGAGTACATGTACAGGTGATGCAGAACACAAGACAGTGGCTATTCTTGGTTAGAAAATCAAAGACAGGGGCGACACCTAGTCAAAATGAAAAGGAACAGCAAATGGGAAAGTTTAATTTAGACAGTAAATTTAAATTTCGAAGAGATGCAAAAATAGTGTTACCATGAAAATGGGAGAATTCTGAAAGTATTCAAGATAGGCGATAGTCAAAGGTATTGTATTTAAGCCAGGAAAAAATATGCTTCTTGTAACCGACAGTGATCACAGCCAGAAAAGAGATGAACTGATAGGGAAACATTTGAGCTACAGAACGGACAAACAGGAGGGTCAATCTTTGACATAAGGTTACCATGTGTCAAATTAGTATGGCCGATACTCAAGCCTTTAGTATCACTTCAGCTACGACCCATCTTGCCAGAGGGGGAGTACAACCCCTAAAGAGGGTTTTGACATTACTCAATTTGGCACTCCTAGATCCCTCAGTTTAGCATTCTTACCACCAAGTGAGAAATCCTTGCAGAAGATGAGAATAGTAGTCAGTGACAGGAAGGAAACCCAACTGCAAGTCCTCCGGAAGGTATAAGGTACAGATTGTCCTGAAAGTAATAGCATGATAAGCTGCCCAATAAGCAAATTCTTTTCGCTAGATGTCCACATTTGGAAGAGACCCAGCAAAAAGTTAAAACTTAAAGGTAAACTTAAGACTTAAAACTTAAAAGTAAGGAGGCGCAGGAAATGTAAGGACCAATGTCACCTGACTTTTAAAGTGACTATTTGGGGAAGGTTAGTGAGACGGTAGTCAATTAGTATTCCCACGAATCTAACCTGGGACTCCTGCTGATAGGTGAACCAAAAAGGGTCAATTGTAGGGTCACCGCACCTCTGGCGAAATAACATTACTTTGGTTTTTCATAGCGAAAAATAGAAAACCTCGGAAATCACACCACGAAGTTAAATTGTCAATGGTCAATTAGAGCTCAAGTTATATGCATGGAAGTTTAGCCCCCCGAAACACGCATAGCAAGATTGTCCAATACAGATCCGATTTTGGTCAAATTAGGACAGTTTACTCTTTGTATAGCATAAATCAACTTGTTATTCTTAATTGTTTATTCATTTAATTACTTAATTAATTAATTAAATTATGTAATTTTTTATTAATATTACGTAATATTTTGAAACCGTTTCCCGATAATTTTCTTTCCAGAACATTGATATGTTGCTTTCCACTGAAAGTTTATTTTTTCAAATGCATAAAACTGCTTTTCAATTTATTTTCACACCATTTACTTCAATACCATTTGGTTTTTTTTTATTAAATAGTACATTAGTAATTTTAATCCTTAATTATAATCCGGATTAGTAAAAAAAAAAAAAATAAAAATATATATATATATATATATATATATATATATATATATATATATATATATATATATATATATATATATATATATATATATATATATATATATATATATATATATATATATATATATATATATATATATATATATATATATATATATATATATATATATATATATATATATATATATATATATAGAACGTAGCGCCGTCCAAAGCGATGCAAGTACCTCTCATTGGGCATAACCCAGGGAATGACAGTATGGTCTAGACCATTTCGTTTCACTCCGTTGCCTTTGATTCGTTCCTTTACGCGTTTCACCTTCTCAGAGGGTCTCTAGTGTACCCTCGCCTCATATTAGAGTGTCTGTGCCCCCACTTCTCCTTCCCCCGACTCCCTTCTCATGTTCCAACAAATTTACAAGATCTTACTCGTACATTGTCTTTCTTAAACAAAAAAAAACGAAAAAAGTTGAAACTCAAAGCAGCCTCGGAGATGCTTCGAAGGGCGGCATCCAAAGAATGCCCTTCATCCACTCCTCACCCCATCATCACTTGAGAGTTGGCGGCCTGCGATGATGGAGATGGTGCCGCCAGGTTCCCGCGTTCGGCTTGTCCCATCTCACGGTGTTCTTTTTTTATTAATTTCTGTAACATTCGCAATCTTTTTTCTAATTCCCCTTTGTCGAGCACCATATCTCTTCTTCTAAGCCTCATCTCTTTTCCTAACCGAAACTCAAATGTATGAGTGTGCGGACAGCAAACCTTATTCTATTACCCCCTACTGTCTCTATCCTCAATTTTCAGCCAAAGGCGGATGTTGCGCATATGTTTGCAACAATGTTATTTGCTCTCGTGTCTCTAATATGGAGTCTACTGAATTCTCAACTTTATGGCTTAAGCTCTCTTGCAATTCTACTACTAAATTTATTTGTTCTGTCTATTTATCTCCTAATTCTACTGACTATAAAAAAATTCTTTAACTATTTAAACTCCAAAATAGAGCACATTCTTTCTTCTTTTATCTCCGAAATATATCATTTTAGGTGATTTCAATGTTCAACACCGCTAATGGCTTTGAAGAGTCTCCTTAGAGTCACAAAATATTAAGCAGCCATGGTCTATAGGCCATGATGCCTGACGACCATTCACCATCTTCAAGTATCCAAGTAAGTACCTTTTGTGGAGGAAGGAATTGTTCCACAAAACGCAGAGCCCGAAATATGGCATACAATTCAGGAAACACTATGGAGTGCTCCGGTAGAAGTTTCCAGGTTCTAGTGAGCTGAAAATGAGGGAAATATATTGCATAAATTAAAAAAAAAATTAAATAATTAAAATTATATTTTTTCGGCATCAGTCAAAAGATCTTTCAATATGGCGTCACAATAATATTCTGCAGAAATTTATAAGCCTTACCAAAGTATATACTGTGGCCTTACTTTGAATAAAGGTTATCAGTGCTTTCATGTTAATGGGTTGCCATATATTTTTTTTTTACTCCCCTTCCCATTTTTGGTTCACTTGCCTCTGAACTGTAGTGGTGGTTTGAAGGGCAGAATTTGCTGCAGATACCGGGTGTATGTTCTTGTATGTGTATAATTATACACATTGTTCTTGTAGGTGAAGTCTGCTCTCAGAAACTATATATATATATATATATATATATATATATATATATATATATATATATATAATATATATATATATATATATATATATCAAAAAGTAAATCTAATTCAAAAATAAAATAAAAATAAGAGCAAAATAAAATATCAGGTTGAGTTGGTCTAGTAGTGGGTCTAACTTCTCTTACAAAACTCTAAAGGTTCCTACCCTAAGGATTAAAGAATATATATAACTACCATAAGGCTACAAGTAAATTAAAATAGTTAAATGGGATAAATACTTATATTATCGAAGACTTTTCAGGCTTTGATAAGTATTTTTAGTTAAAAGTTTAAAGCATAATTGTAAAAAATTAACTTACACTGTTGAAGTTAAAATTAAAGCCAGCCCTAGTCTCTGGCTTTTGGGTGTATAACAAGAGTCAATACACATTTTAAATGTTGCCATCCTATATAAGATTTTTTAAGTTAGGGTGTATTTTGATACTTTGTGAAAACCATAGATAGTTTTATCTATTAATAAGCCAAATATAAGAATTTTCTAATAACCTCTTAATAGCAAGAATTTAAATTTCAATTTTTAAATTTAAATTAGGCAAAAATCAAATTTGTAAATCAATAAAGTCAAAATCAGTTCATTTGTTCTGTTTATTTATTTTCTAATCCTACTGATCCATAATAAATTCTTAAACTATTTAAATTACAAAATGGAGCACATTCTCTCTTCTCCTTTCTCTGAAATCATCATATTAGGTGATTTCAATGTTCTCCACCGCCAATGGCTTTCTTCTAGTTCTCCTGATACAGCTGGTGAATGTGCCTTCCATTTCGCTATTCAAAACGACCTTGATCAGTTAGTGCAGCTCCCTACTCATCCCTGATTGATTGTCTTGGAGACTAACCCAACATTCTAGACCTTTTTCTAACTTCTAATCCTTCTCCTTATACTGTTAAACTCTTTCCTCCTCTAGGTTCTTCCGATCACCTTATTATCTCAATCCTCTTAGAACTATCTCTTCAAGTTTTCCTCAGGAAAGACTCCCTTCTATTCAAAAGAAATATTTGGGGCATTTCGATGCTGCAAGCTGGTCAGACTTACGGTTGTACTTCTTTGATTTCCTGTGGAATGATTATTGCTTCTGTTTGAAGGGTCCCTCAGAGTGTGCAGAACACATTACCGAGGTGTTTCTCTCTGGCATGGAGGAGTACATTGCATTTTCTTTCCCTTCTACTAAACCTAACAAACCTTGGTTTAACTCTGCTTGTTCTCACTCTATCTGCCACAGGGATATTGCCTTCAAGGATTACCATAATCTTCAAATTCCGGAAACTCAAGCAACTTATATTTCATCCTGGCATTGTGCAAATTTTGTCTTTCGTAATACTAAAAACTCTTTTCTCTGTAGAAAGTGCAATAATCATTCTAGGTTCCTCTTCTTCACATTCTTTCTGGCATTTTGCAAACAATGTCAACTCTATCTTTACTTCTTCTTCTTTCCCTCTAGTATCTTCAGTTGACACAACTGCCGTTTTGCCTTCATCTAAAGCTGAACTCTTCGCTCAAACCTTTGTTTCAAATTCAATCTTAGATGATTCTGGAGCAATTCCTCCTCTTTCAACTCCTTCCAACTCATTTATGCCTACACTTTTAAATTCTACTAAAGATTTCATTCCTGCTCTCTCTCAGAGCTTAACACCAAGAAGACGTATGGACCTGATGGTATCCCTTCTGTGGTTCGCAAAACTTGTGTTTCTGAGCTTGCACCCTGCCTCTTCATGCTGGCAATTTGAGCTCATTCAGGCTGTGCTGAAGAAGGGGGACCCCTTTCAACCCTCCAACTAATGTCCCATTTCTTTAGTCTCCATTCTCTCAAAGTTTTTAAACTATCCTTAACAGGTAGATATGGAAATTTCTCAATTCTTCAGATCTTATCTCTTATAGCCAGTATGGCTTTTGTAAGAAACACACTACTGGTGATCTTCTTTCCCTTCTCTCTGACTCTTGATCTTCAGATCTACGTCATTTCTGTGAATCTTTTGCTGTCACGCAGGGCAATTCGAAAACTTTCAATAGCGTCTGGTACATAGTTTTGATTTTTAAACTTCCCTCTTTTGGAATCTAACCTTTTCTCTGATTTACTTTCTGGTTGTTTTATAGCTGTTGTTAAATCTATTAATAGTGGTATTCCTTGGTATTCTGTCCTGTCCCCAAAACTTTTTTCCACTCTTCATTAATGATCTCTCTATTTACTTCATTACCTATCCATTCCTATGCTTATGACTCCACCCTTCATTATTCCTTTCGTTTGAAAGGTACCCCTCCCAGCTAGAATGGTGGCCTTGGAGCAACTGACCTCTGATCTTTCTCACATTTCAATTTGAGGCAGAGAAAATATAGTTGTTTTCAGTGCCTCAAAAGCTCAGTTAATCCATATCTCTACCCAACACTATCTTCCACACAACTATAACATCTTTTTTGAAAACACACAACTCAATCCTTCATCTGTTGTTAATATTCTCAGTGTTTCTTTCTCTCAAGATCTATCTAGGAAGGATCACATTACTTCTCTTTCTAAATAAGCTTCAAAAAGGTTGGGTGCTCTCTTGCGCCTTCATGAATTTTTTACGACAATCCAGTTGCTTTCTCTTTATAAGGGTGTTGTTCTCCCCTGTATGGAGTACACTTCACACATCTGGGGTGGTTCCATTCA